>JARHVA010004507.1:1330000-1538776 GCA_037957365.1 Torreya grandis
GCGTGTAAGGACTACAACTAATTGGTTTGCTAGTTGAGGGTTATTTTTCCTTGGAGGACCCTAATATTCATTTGGCTATGATGGAAATATATTTCCTTGATAGCCTTGATATTAGGGTTTAGTATAAGTATTTTGTTGTCTTTTCATATTAATTAGCTCATTAGAAAATGTCCTTAAGATATTCTTGATATCATCTAGCTCAGATGACTGGGTAGGGACAATTTCTTTAACAGGTGGTTGAGGATATGTGTACATAGACACAGGTGGGGTTATGGATTTAGGGGCTTCTTGGGGTCATGGAAAGGAAATCTCTGGAAACATGGGTATGGGAGGCCTTAGAGACAACTTTCTAGCATCTATCAAATTATTTTTAGCTCTGGCTACATAGTCATAAGCCTCTGGCAGAGTCTAACCTCCAAGTGACTGAATCATAATAGATATGTCTGAATTTAAATCCTTAAGATAAAACATTATAGCCATACCTGGTAATGGTCTAGCTATAGCAGGGATTCTTTCCCAAGTATTTTGAAATTTGGAATTGAAGTCAGACATTACTTCTTGTGGTGCCCTTTGGATGGTAATAAATTGTTGTAATAAAGAAGACTTATCACCCTTCTCTTTAAATCTTTCAAAGAAAAGATTTGTGAGCTGATCCCATGTAGATATGGTATTTGGGGTCAAGGACCGGTACCATTCTAGAGATTTCCCTTTAAAATAAGTTACTAATAATCTTATGGCCATATTTTACTGTGTGATAACATGTATAGCACAAACATATGATACATCCTATAGATGTTCTTTAGGTGTTTTGAAGTCTTGCCCACTAAATTTGGGTAGAGCTTTTAGGGCATTCACTGGGATAGGGTGGCTGGTGGTATTGGGAGAATCAAAGGACTACCCGTGTTCCAACTTGCATAATTTATTGGGGCTATAGGGGCTCCCATATTTACTCTTGGTATTGGTATAAACTGACTGACTCTTCTTCTAGGACTAGTTACCAATGGTGGCAAAAGAATACCTAGATTTACAATAGACAGATCTAGTTATTGGTCCACAGCTCTAACTCCTCATAGCTATCTAGTTCATATGATCTTGAAAGAAACTTCAATATAGTTTCCCATCGGGCATGCCAAAAACTATTGATGGTTAAAATTGCACTTTTTTCTAACACCAACAATAGGAAGTTTCAAGATGTGGGACTTGTGACTTGAAACAACCTCTAGATTTTTTAGAAGCTAGTCTCTTCTTTATATCGAGCGTATACTGGGAAAAAGGATAGGAATTTTAATAGAAACACAAATGCAAAGAAAGAAAATCTAACTATGGTGATGCGCCTAAATGTAATTCAACCCTTAATTTAAGCATAGTGAAACTATATGTAAGATTCAAACACATTTAAGAGCAAACAAGGCATGATCAATTTAAAAGATGAAAACAATAGAACCAGAGGCTCACAGCTTAGACTACTTTTGCAGTGACACAAACAATATCAACAAAGGCATAGGATTCAATCTTATCATTAATTCTCTAGTCAAATTAGAGGGATAGAAACATGCACAGTTACATAAACTTTCCAACTTAAGAAAATAGAACAAAGGCAAATGATATTCTTAATCACAACTCTAGAAAGTCTAAAACTCTTGACAATAATGCTTTTAGAAAATTCTCTCTAGATTCTCATCTCCCCTCTAGTGATCTATGCACCCATTTTTATAGCATCAAATTCACTCCAAATTTTCTGTATGTTCCCAATCTAATAGTCTGACTAAAATCTAACCAAACTGGAAGTGTCTAATAGAAGATATTTCTTAGATTCTAAAATGCTCTATCTTTCTATAGTTCATTGGCTAAAGTAGATACTCAAGATGCTTCCTACTTTCAAATGGGAGAGGACACTTGGCTGACTCCCCTTTTCCTCTTAAAAACCTTCTCTTCATTTAGGATGCACTGGAAAATGACACTTGGCGTGTTCCACAGCACTTACCGAAGACACACAGCACTTTCTGTGTAACTTATAATCCTTTTGTCTTTGCTCAGGAGTGTTCCACCTTTGACACCTATCTTAATCTACTTCTTTCAAACTTTAATAGCTTAATAAAAAATAAGACCCACAACATTTCTCACCTGAGTAACTTTAAAAAGGGCATAGGGATAGGTGGCAATTTTTGCTTGCCTCAACAGAGGACACGTGGCAATCTCTACTTTACTTAACTAGAGATATGTGATCTCCACTAATTTTAGCCACATTTTGAGAAACCTGTAGAAGGTGACACATGTTGGTCTCTGCATCTCTCTATTTATATTATAGAAATAATCGGGCCTCATTTCATATTTACATGTATAGTGACACTTGGCGGCTTTCACTTGCTACAAAAACAAAACCTAAGACCCACCATAGTCTTTACTATATCAGTGAAACAAAATGAAGATAATTTGGAGGTTGACACATGGTGGCTTTTGCTCTTTTCATTTGAGATACATGGCATCTTCTGTCACTTTTAAAAAAGCAAATCAAAACCTTCTGTGATTGCCACTTAGCACCCTCTGCCTGATCCTGATACTTAGCTTGTTGAAACCTTCTACTTAAAAGAGATTTAAAATTTGGATGTTGATATGAAATGTAGATGATAACACTTGGCAGCTTCCACTAAGTTACTATGAGATACGTGGCACATCTTAACCAACTTATAGAAATTATGAAAGGTGCCTCGGTTGATGACACTTGGTAGCTTCTGCTTGACTTCGACACTTAGACAAAATTTAGCAAAAAGAAATTTGAGACCGTGCTCTAAGTCAAAAATTTGATGTCTCAAACCAAAGTGTTTAGGGATAGTGATTTGGATCATGCAACTAAAAATCAAAATGAAAATTAGAGTATTTTTTACTCTACACTACCTAGAGTGCATATTTTAATAGTATATGCCACTTCCTTGGTTTATCTAAATATAACTTATTGATCACATTTATGAGGTTATTATTTGTTGAATAAACTAATCTTTTCCCTTATGGGTAATGATTGGAGGATGATCTAATTGTAATCTGGTTATCATGGGCCCAGTCAATGAACTCAGCTGATTGAAATGCTAGCCCATTATCACAAACCAAAGAGATGGGAGTGCCAAACCTATTTGTGATATGTTTTTCAATAAAACTTATAACATATTTATCTCTAGAGTTTTTGGTGGATACTACCTCAGTCCACCTAGTAAAATAATCTATAGAAGTGAGCACAAACTTATGTCTAGCTAAGGAATTTTGATTTATAACACTAATGAATTATTATCCCCATTGGGTGAATGGATTACCTTAAACCATAAGGTGTATTAACATTACTATGTATACCTCTCTTTTTCCCAAAACTTGACATTCATGACAAATCCTCACATGTAAATGAGCATCCTTAAAGACCATCAGCCAGTAATAGACCACTCTGAGTATTTTATATGTTTTAGTATTGTCAGATGGATGGTTGTTACCTATATTTTGATGCATATTTTCTAATATTTATTAATATTCTTCACATGAAACACATCTTAGATAAATATCTTCATAATTATTTCTATAGAGCTATCCTTTCTTTATCTTATAATGAGAAACCTTAAGCCTTAAAACTCTATTTTTCTCTCTTTTGAGTTCTTGGGGGAAGGTTTGAGTAAGTAGGAACTATATAATACCCAAATACTAATCTTATTGGGAGACCTATGTCTAGAAGACCTCTTCAAAAATGATACATGGGTATGGTTTAGTCATAATTCTAACTATACCTTATCCACTAATGATTCTAAATGGTTTGATTTCAATATCAAATTCTGGTAATTTTTCCATCCAATTACCTCTACACTCCCCAAATTCATTTTATCCAAGCATGATCATGACATCAGGGTCAAGTACTATGGATATGGTATTATTTTTAAGGATGTAGTGTGTAAAATTTTTGACTAGCTTGATGAGAGTGAAGATTTGTTTATCAATCAGGGAATACTTAAGATTTACATCTTTCAAGTTAGTACTCATAAATGCAATAGGATGTTCACTTTATTCACTTTTTTGCATGATTACTACAACAATAGTATGTTCTGAGGCAAATGAGTACAATAAAAATTATTTAGTGAAATCAAGGCTTACTAGCACTCAAGATTATGAAATAACCATATTTATCTCTTGGAATGACTTCTTTGCTTTAAGCATCCCTTCCACTTTGGAATTTTGTTTGAGTATTATGTTTAGGGGTCAAAAAATATCTACAAATCCTAATATAAATTTATTTACAAAATTTATTTTTCCAAAGAATGATTTGAGACCCTTTTTATTATTTGGAACCATTATTTTTGAAATCCCCTGAATCTTATCTAGGTCAATGGTGATTCCATCCTTCATAATGATGTGGCCTAGTAGCTAGCCTTCAATAATGTTGAATATACTTTTCTTGGGGTTAAATGAGACCCAAAATTTCCTACACCTCTCAAAAATAGACTGAAGATGACTGATATGATCAAATCTATTTTTATAAAAAAATATGAGGTCATTCATATATATAATTATGCACTTCCCTAGAAATCCTTAGAATGCATGATCCATTACTCTTTGAAAATTAGCTCCAGCATTGATTATCCCAAATGGCATTTTAATATATACATATGTTCCTCACTTCATAGTAAATGTTGTTTTCATCATACCTTCTAATTCAATTAGTACTTGATTATAACCTAAAAATCCATCCAAGAAAGAGATCATTTCAGATCAACTTATAGTTTGTATTACCTCGTTTAAAGAGGGAAAAAGATAATTTTCCTTCTCTAAAGCTATATTTAGATTCTTAAAGTCAATGTAAATTCTGATTTCACCACTCTTTTTATTGACTAGAAGTATATTGGTGACTCAAGTCAAATGCCTAATAAGAAAGACAATCCTATCACTCAATATATTTTCCACTTCATTATGAATTAATGGTTCTAAGATAGGATTAATTTGCCTCTACCTTTGCCTAAATGGTTTATGATTAAGCTTGAGTGGAATTGTATGAGTGATGACTCTAGGATTGAAAATACTTAAGTCATTATAATTTCATGCAATTACATATTTATACCTAATAATTAGTTCCTTGACTCTTTACCTTTCTTCAGGTGTGCAACTTAAGCCAATATTGATGAGGTGTACATTATTTTCATCACCAACATTTTTTGAGGTGAATTCAGACTCATTAACATCCATCTACCTCTATGATTGGTCTCGAGGATCTATATCAAAGGTCCTTTCTAGGGTGACCATTCCCAATGGGAGGTGATTGTATTTCAACTAGATAACACCTTATTCATCTAATTCTTATGGTATCTATGGCTTCTTTCTTCATAATTTATTATTTGAGATTTAAATTGTCTTAAATTTGTCAAAAATTGAACAATTTATTGTTCATCATTAAATACTTGAAATTTTTCAACATTGTTTTGTACTGAAGGACATGGTACCAGTTCAATGGAGAACTTCTAGATTTTTAACTCCTATAATGGTGCCAAATTTTTTGATGAAGTAACTAATGAATCTTCAACTCCATTTTCTTCTCTTAGGACAGATACTATGTTGAAAGTTTTAAATGATTCTATTAAATCCTAGTCTACATGCTTGTACTTCTTTAGATATGATAATTTACACTGATAATTATTTTTGACCTAGTTTATCATGAGTTCAAAATCTCTATATACCAACAATTCTTCAACATTATTTTAGAGGGTGAAATATAATACTATAATTAGGGCTTTGTATTCTAGTCTATTATTAATGTATGGAAATTAGATCTTGTATGTTGCTAATAATTTCTCTCCTTATGGATTGATCATCTAAATATCAACACCTAATCCCTGTTTATATCTTACTCCAATCAAAATGGAGAGTTCATAATTAGGAAGAGCCCAAAAATTATTTAGGTGCTTTATACTTCATGGAAAATGTAAAAATTCTAAAACTAGGAGATTTATAACTTACCTCTTCATTGGAATTATTGTAATTTATAATGGGATGCTTCATTCTTGTCTCTCGATTGATCCTTATCTAGTTGGATATGCCTCTCCAAGGCAGCCAGATATGTGAAAAGTACATGGAAAGATATCCATTTAGTGTTTTTAACTAATCTATACTCAATAATAACCCATACCCTTTATTATTATCCACTACCAACATCTTGATAGTCATCTAACTCTAGATTCTTAGGTAAACTAAATTCTCACATCATTTAGCTATCCCAATATAGGCACTACCATTTTATCTAATTGTTGCATAGTCCTTTTGGATGGATTTGGTATCAAACCAAGATTATGATAAATGGAATTTGGCATCAAAATTATTGAATCTCCTAAATCCTTCAAGAAATTATGTATATTCTTTCCAAATGATCAAATAGCCAATAAGAAAGGAGGAACTTTAGGCTTTCTTTTGTAGATAGCATTCATGTCAGTTAACTTGGAATTTTATGCAATAGACTTGCCTATGATGGACTTACATAGAAGCTCCTTTTGCTCTATGATTTGTGTTAGTTCACGAAGAGTAATGTTGGCCTTAATTTTCTTCATATCCTTAATAATATTATAACTTCCTTTATTGTGTTCCTCTCTATGCTAAGGCTAATCATTCCCTTTAGGAGGAGGAGGAGGATTATTAACCTTGGGATTTAGAGAGATAACCATATTATTAGGAGGATTAGAAGTATTGAATGGATGTACATTCCTTATATTATAATTATTCCTATTGAACTGATGGAATGCCTACACTTTATCATAATTATCCTCTAGGATATTGTCATCTTCATTAGGGAAGGGGGACTCAACATTATTAAAGACCATATATGAATTGAAAAGGCTAGATTTATGAGGTAGATCTAGAGGATTCATCATTTGATGTTGTTGAATCATCTCTCTCTAAAATATTTCAAATTTTGAGCATAATTATATATATTCCAACTCTCCATGTTGAGATGTATTATGGACCCTGCACTAGTTAGGCAAGGTCATTTCTATAATATTGATTTCTAGCATATTAGTGGATTGTTGTTGGTTTGAATTGTTAGTGGTCATATTTAAGGACCTATTATATCTTGGAAAGGAAAAATTTTGATTGTAATTTTTATTATTTGTATTACCCATCTTCTTCTACATATTCAAAAAATCATTGCTCAACTTCTGAACCATTTTTTGTATAAAATCTAATTCAGCTTTGTTCAAGTCAAAACCCTAAGCGACTATTGTGTTGGTGTGAGCCTGATGTTAACTCTATTTATAGTTATTTATTTGTGTGTGATGTTTTTAAAAAATCATAATTATGATTTGTTGTATGTTACCTCATGGAAGGTAGAGTGTATAACTAGTTATGATTGAATGTGGGAGCATTTTGATTTACATGTGGAATTGTATTAAAGGATGGAAGTCCTTTATTGAATTCTTGATCTCCTATATTGTGAGAGATAAATTATGGATTGAGTTACTTATCAATGTTAATAGCTTCTTATAATGCAAAAGGTAGTGTATTGGTAGTAGCATCTCTTTGTAACATCATGACAATAATAAGATCTATGGTGTTCTTATATATTTTGAGAGTTACATTCTCATCTAGATAATACACGACATTAAATAGAGTGTGTATCTTCTAAAATATTACATTTAAGGCTTAGATGGACTCATTATGTTCCCTCTTCATTTTGGTAAAAAGATGATATACCAGACATGGATTAGTTATATGTCTAAATTATGCCAGGAACATAATGTGACACTCATCCCATGAGGTGATGGAATTTTCCATAAAATTGAGATACAAATTATAAAAAGATTTTCTTAGATAAACTTTAAAATTCTACATGAAACATCCTCATGGATAACATTCATTAATCTCAAGGCAGCCTTGAAATATTTCATATGTTATTTGATCATTCTCCCACTTAAGGGGAAGAAAGTAGGTAGATAATTTTTTGGATTATTTAGTAGGTCATGTTGGTCCCCAAAGATGGTAATGGTAGATATTATTAGCCAAGGTTAGGCCATAGGAATATTTTTAGGTGAAATGTTCCTTATATGGGAAGGTGTTTAGGATTAACACACTTCAGAGATGATAGGTATAGGTCTAGGCCTCCTAGAGTTTGACAATGGTGAAACCAAAACTATGGCTTGGGCCCTAGACCTTGTGAATATATTAGGTGTCTTTGTAATGATGGGCACCTTATTTATTTTGAAAACACACAAGTGGGCCCTCTTTCAAATTCCAACTTTTTCTTTCTATTGATTTAGGTTTTATACACACCTCAGAGAGTTTTAAACGAGGCAACCTCTAAAACTTTAGGATATTTGTGGAACTAAGTTCCACTCAGGGTAATGAGTTATAGGTATGTAATTAGAAAAATAAGGTGGTGTAATATCAAGTTGAGCCTATTGGTTATTAAACTAGGTTTGTGGGTAGATTCATGGATTATAATAAAAAGGATAAATCACTAGGTGAATTGGATGGGTGGAAGACTAAACTATGGTGTGTAGATATCAAAAAAAAAAGGGAAGGATAAAGTAGAGAAGAGGGTTCTATGTCTCTAAAATAAAATTTCTCAATCTATCTCTTTGGTAGATAAGTATCTCAAGAACTAGTGTTTGTTGTTTGTAGCTTTTACAGACTCATGAACAAACATAGTTAGAAATTTAGGTAGTCAGATATAGGGTGCTTATTCGTCTCAACTAAAGGTTGTTCTTATTAAGGTTGTTATTGCATACCTTTGGATAAGAGATTATAGCACAGACCAAGAAGTTATCTAGGGAATTTATACCTTACACCTAAAATATTATATCAAATGAGATACTTCTACACAGCTTATATTATCAATTCAACTTATGATAACTATATAAATTAATGAAATCTATGAATGTTTAATAGTTGTTGCACATCTAAGACTAATATTCACTAATATAATAGTCAGATTCATTTGTAGCATTGGCACAATCATAATTATTAAATAAATAAAAAATAATAAACTTCAAATTCATTAACATAAAAAGGGAATAAGAAAGAACAAATTTAGTTACATGACAATCAATTCCTTGATTTCTTCCTATATTTTCATTCAAAACTTTGACCCTTTGAATAGAGAGTTTTACATGTATATATAGATCTTCAGGAAGGGTTTACCTCATCCTCAAATTTTAGAACACTTCATTTATAACTAAAAGACTATAAGATAAGGCTTGATTACATATTGATGTTTCATAAATATCTTATTCATGAAATGTGTGCATGGTACCAAAATAATTTAGTTAAGTATAATATATATGCAACTATGAGTTAACTACTCAATTATGCCTATTACATGCAAAATGTACAAAATTATCCTCTATCTAAATTAGATCTTACTTAAATTATCTCATAACTATCATCAAAATGGTATTAGTACTAGTGGTTTATGATATAATAATAGGAGTAGTACTTAGAGATGCACTAGTGGTTTGAACTATTATTAACATGGAAATAGTAGCATGGGGGGTTGCTAACATGGCTATAGTTACTGGCATTATAGGTGGAGATGGTGTAGTAGAATTAGTAAGTGAAATTTGTTGGGTTGATTTCTTATTTTTATTTAAGTCTTGGTAATGTTTGTACACCTTAGCATGTTATGTTTGGATTAATTTCATATCCAGGATGTGTGGATTAGTCACCCTATTTGTCTATTCTATTAGCTTAACATGTTTCATCTTGGTTTCTCTAAATCCAACCTTGAATACTTCCACCTCTGTCACCTTCTTCCTTACCAAACTCAATGTAGCCTCAATGTCTTCTAAGATCAAACCATAAAGACTCTGCTTAAAGCTATTAGAGACTTATTTAATCATTTTATCAAATGTAGCTTAAATAACTAGCTTGTCTCTATTATTTTGAATTACAGTCAACTCCAATTATGTCAAAATTTTCTCAACCTCTTTCTCTTGTTCATCCAACTTATTCATTAAAACCTCAGGGGATAATACCTAATCTTGAGCCTCTTGTGTTCTTATTAATTATAAATTCAAAGAATTTGATTCTTATAATGGGGTCATCAAGTCTAAATGGATAAATGCCTTATTAAGGGTATATAGTACTAAGAAATTCATCTTAATATCATCCTCTTTATGGATTATGAATAATTTGGTTATATTATTGACTAGGAGCCAAACTAACTCTCAAAGAATAAATAGAATAAAGAATATCATATAACCTAAGAGTTGCATCCTAGTCAATGCCTTGGGGAACCTAAATTACTTATTGTTTCTCTATAAGAGTCTTTAAATCTTATTTGATCTCCTACCTATCCATTTTAATCCCGTCATATATAATAAGGATTACTTCTATGTGTATCTTGATATAGGACTTGAGGTCCTCAATATAATGGGAATGACCCTTTTATCTTTTGTTCCTATTGCTAAGGGAATAACCTTCTTCCCTCTCTTCCATGATTAATGTCCTACCTAAGCTATCTTCAATTTTCCTCTTCATCGCCATCTATACTGATGTTGTGGGTTTATCACATAGCAATCTCACTATTGGTAGTTCATTTATCTTCAGATTAGGCCTCTTAGAGGCTGAGGCTCCTAATTCATTAGCCTAATATAGAAGAGTGAGATTTGAGGGATCTAAGGGTTGAGCATCCACTTGTGTATGTTTTTCAGGCTCTATCTCAATTACAATGGAAGGATTGTGCATTGTTGGTCATATGATATTTGAGTAATCTATATTTCCATATTGTGGTATTGGATGGATAACAAAGACTAGTTGCCTCATGGGTGCCCTTTTTATTGTTACCATTATGGTTATGGTGGTTCAAGTGGAATAAGGCAAGGGTGAACCCAATTAGGTAGAAGGAGATGTAGTTAAATTGATGGATTAGGTAATGGTTAGAATGGACAAAGCTAGTGGTAATGGGGTGGAATCTAGTGGAATAAAAACTGAAGGAATGGAAACTATAGTAGTGGAGGGTAGAGAAGGTGTAGTGGTTGTGGTCAAGTTCATGGATGGGTGCATGAAAAGTATACCTACGTAAATTGCCTATTGGGGAATGAACATAGAGATAACTACCCCAAGGGTAATATAAATTGTAAGGACATTAAAGGGAAAAGACCTAAAGGAGATGTGAGCAAAGATCCCTTACTAGATGGTTCACTTGTGAGAGGTACTTTGGCCTTGAGTGCTTTTAGGGTTAAAAACTTTACCTATTGAAACTCATCCTCATCTACCTCTTGTGTTGGAGGTGTCTATGGTCTATCTTCCTTAGGCTTCCTTTGATAAGTCTAAGTTGTTATACCTACCTATGGGACTATTGCCTATGATGGAAGATAAGGGGGAATAATTCTTGGTGTTGGGGCCAAGGAAGCTAATGTTTCCTCTTCATCATGGGAATCTAAACATATAATCCCAGCTTATACTCTTTTTACACTAATTTTTCTTGATTTATCTCCTCAATCATCTCTTGTTTAACCTATATTAGTTCAACTATGGAAGCTTGAACTAGGAACACTGGCTCCTCTTCTACTTGTGTGAAGGAAAGTAGTTATTCTTCCTCAACTTGTTCATCCTATTCTCCAATGAGTGGTGCCTCAATTAATTACTTTTATTGGTCCTTAGGTTGGCCTTGAACTATTTTTGTATCTATTCCCTCTTCTTATGGTGCCTGTGATAGCATACCACTCCAAAAATTAAAAGATCTTCATCCTCTAATAGGTAGGATCTTAAACTTTTTTTCATTGAGTGTAAAATATGGCTTTGATTGTATCAATCTCAATAAGTCCTAAATCAATCTTATAGTTTTGTCCCTTTACTTGACATCATCATCATCTTATGCATTTAGGAATATAAATAAAAGGTCCATTGGCTCATTTTTGTAAGTGAGGCCAAGGGTATGAATTTTCTTTTGGACCTTACCATGAGGATCTTAATCTGTATGGGTAAGGGTAGGAAATGCATATGCCTTCTTAAAATTATAATCCTCCTTGAAATGTCTACCAATTATGTATTACATTCACATAATGGTAATGTGGGATTCTTGAAAGGTGGCCTTTTTTTGTCAATTATTCATCGATGTCATTCCATATCTAGTATGTTATTTCTTACTCAACTACCTTGTCTGGATTAAACTTTGGGAGATTAAGAGGATCTACATTATGGACAACCACCATAATAACTATATAATTTGGATAGATCCAATAGTATCCTATATTGTTGGAAAGTGTTTGGGTAATGCTGGGGAAATTCATGGTAAAGGTTTCCCATGGATAGCCATCTAAACTTGAGGGTAGAGGTCCTCAATGATATTGGAAATGTTTCTCACATATGAATATATATCAACAAAACTATAATAGTAAAAAATCATGTAATTGATAAATTTTGTGTTTGGATCCCATAGGACTTCATTATCTATACACTATGCCCATGATCACATCTAATAGGTAAGACACCATGTAGAAATTGACATCTAGTGACCTATTATCCTTATGAAAAAATTATTCTTATAGGCATACATATATCACCTTTCCCTAGTGTATAAGTGCACTTTGAGTTGGTTAACAGGTCCAGTAGGGGAACCCACTCTAGGTGCATGAAGTAGATACTCACATGATCAAAAAGTATGTTTAATAGTGACATTCCCACATAGATTACCATTATGAAATGGGTGATGGGGATAGGGATATTAACATTTTATTTCAAAGTGAAACTTTCCCAATGGAAAATCCACCTTGATAGAGCTCACTTATAATTATTGGCCTTCTTATATGTGATGATAGTGTACAGATCAAAAGTAACATCTATAATGGGTGAGCTTAAATACTTGTTAAATGTTTTGCCCACTATATATATATGACAAAAGTGTTTTTGTCAACATAATAAAAGTATCCTCCATCCATTATTATCCTTTATAAAAAGAGGCCCTATAGTAGATAAATGCATGGCATAACCTCTAGCTTCATGAATGTATAGTGTAGTGATTGACATTTGAAAGGGATCAAGTCCTTCACTAGTTATTTATCATTAGCTAAGATGTCTTCTTCTAATATAAAAGAGTATATGTTCTCCACTACTTCCCATAATGCTAAGTAGTTTGGATAGAATAAATCAAATATAGTAGAATCAAACATAGTTTCCAAGTACTCTATATAATCCTTGATTGATAATTTGGGTGGTGTTGGGGCTCCCTTGTAGGACCTAGATGATGATGCCATGGTGATTCTATCGAGTACTAGTATACTCCAAGTTTTTTATAATGGTGTATATCATGAAACTTAATATCATGGATTAACAAATAACTATGATATAAATTAGGGATTTTGGGATTGTTTGAGGTTGATTTTTACTTAATATTTTAGATGTAATAATGTGAACTTGGTTAGGGGCTCAATGTAAATAGATTTCCTACATAGATTTCTCGTTCATGTACTATTAATCATTAACATATATGAGATCATCACCTTCATTCAATTTGAATTAAACCTACCTATTCTAATGTACATGCCATATAGTATGTTTTATCATTTGGGGTGCCACCATGTTACCTTTCATCCTTTGTCATGTGTCATTATGTAGTCGAGTGAATAAAAGTTAAATTTTGATTTTGGTCTAAAAGACTCCATAGCATAGAATGTTCTTTAGGAATATTTTCTCTAAAATATTTTATCCCAAAGTTTATGAAACAAGGTTTCCAAAACAAATTCATTGATGATTAAGGTTGGCAAATGAATCCTTTCGATGTAAAATATCCAAAACAAAGTTCCCTAAGACTAAGTCTCTGAATCAAAGCTTCCAACATAGAGTCTCTGGTGAATTTTTTTTTGAAGATAATATTTCCAAAACAAACCTTCCAATGAAATTTATCTTAAATTAAAGTTTTCAATATGATAATTACCAAAATAAAAGGCTACAAAGAGAAAAAAACATGAAGAAAACTACCAAGGAAAACATGCCAAAGTAATTATTACTAAAGTGAAACCTCCCAAAATAAAGCTACTTAAGTAAAGCTTCTATGGACTAAACTTGCCAATAAGAATATTTATGATGAAATCCCTTTGAAATGAAAGTTACCAATGTAAAGCTTCCACAAATAATCCTTCCAAATCAAATATTTCGAAAACAAATTTGTTGATGAGAAACTTTCTGTAGAGAGTCTTTCCAAAGAGAAATTTTCAAATGAAAGCTTTGGAAGACCAAAATTTCCTAAGACTGTATACTCTAAAATAAAAAAAAAACTAAATTCATATCATCAAAAATCATTCTTTCCATCCTTTTCATCAATAGGTTAGTCTTAATAAATGCTTCCAAATGAAAAGTATACATATTGACCAAATTTGACCCTACAAGTCAAATTAGGACCCCTATAGGTAAAAAATTGATATTTAGATGTTTTAAGGGTATAATATTATATCATAGGGTGTATTATAAGTATTTTTATGTAATTTAATATAAATTTAGCCTTGGTCATGGTCTAATTAGTTTGTGTGTCATTTTGAGTCACTTAATAGCCATTTAGGGGTCATAAATATAAGTGGCATAGTTTTCAAGATGTATAAGTCTCTTAGAATTATTTAAAAAAATTACTAAGTCAAATTACATATTAGTAATGTCATTCCCATCTGAAACTTGTATGTTATCTAACTAAAGATCAAGAAATCAACTAAAAAAGGAGGAGTTTAGAACTTGTATGGCCCATGAGGGAAGGTGAGATGTGGGAGAAGTTCATGGAATGACTCTTAATCTTATTCATAGTCATATCAGTGATTTACATGATTTATAAGTTCTAAAAAAGGTCCAAAGCCATTTTGATCCTTCTTCACCCTTCTAGAGACATAAAAGTGGTCAACAAGTTTATGCTTGGTACGACCAATTGAGGAGGTTTCAGACCAAACACATTTTGGGGTTGATATTAAACTAAAATATATAAATTTACATAAAAAGTGTTTAAATATTGGTCAAACATGCTTTATGAACCTTCTCTAACAAGTTTTTTGTGTTTTTTTACTCATTATTTCCTACACCCTATAGGTTTTGCTCTAGTTTTGATAGGTTAGCACAATCTAGTTGGTGATGTTTACTATGTATGATGTTGAATATATTTTAAAATTATATCAATTCTTAGTTTCATGTTTCATGGTTTTCTGATAGGCAAGTCATCTCATGCTGCAAGAAGGTGTCACCATGTGAGGTCTCAGTCAAAGTTTTCCTTGTTTACAAAATGTTTAGAACTCTATAGAGGTTTCATGCAAATGAGATATGATTTTGCCGATGTATAAATGCCATATTTATCACCTCATTTCATATTTAATCTCATAACATCATGCTTGGATCAAACTTTCAATGTATTATCATACCCAGTCAGCTCTTTACCCACTTCTACTTGTAATCATGGTGAAACACATGTACAAAACCTATACAACATATTCATAAATGTGTGATGAAGTTTATAAATACTTTGTATTCCTTTTATAAATATTAATTAGTAATTTAATCATTAAAATGGTTGAGATAATATTGTATCAGTCATATAGAACACTTTCACATAGTCTACCATGAACATATTCATTTACAAGTACCATAGAGAGATAATATCACTTTGAAATGAAGCTAACCTAACTTGATTTAATTATTCGTAGGTTTGAGGAGATTAAATTTAATATTTTAAGGATGTATAATTATTATTGAAGGTTTATGAACCATGTATATGATTCATGTTTGTACCTACTGCCTTGTCTACAGCTCCATTAACACCTACAAGAGGACAAAATACTAAAATGAAGTTATAGACATTAGTTAAAGTTTTCCATGAGTAAGGAGTTATGTTTTGAAATTTTAAAAAGTTATAGGAATCAAATTAATGTATTCACCCCATTTCCACTTCCCAAACCATATTTACTACATGTATTTTGGAATAATAACCTCTAGGTGGCTTAACGGAGGACTGAGAATGCTTTTACAGAGAGGTTGGAACATGATGAAACCCTTCCTTAGAGAACTATTGATTTAGAGATCATTAAAAATATATTTAAAGGGATATTTTTGAAAATGGAAGTGTAAACTACCTTCAAAATGTGATATGATAGTATTCAAGAATCAAATCCCTAAACATGCAAAACAAAGCACCCTAGCATTTTGTTGATATATTATAATAAGGTTTCCAAAAGCTTTCAGGCATATAAGTGATAAAATATGATATTACTCACATAGGAAAAGGGTTATGAAAATTTTGGAGGGTGGAAGATTAGTGGAATTTAGTTATTTAAGATCTCCATAATGTACTCTTAAACACTAATTTTAGACAATAATGTCTATAGGGTTGGAGATTCCAAAGTGATCCTCGCATCTTAAAGTGTAAAATGGGATATTATTCAGGTTTAATCTATATATTCAAGTGAAAATTCATATCAAGGGGTAAAAATTACATCAATAGAGTTGGATATGAACTATTTGGAGTCCAATTCACACCTATAGGTGTGCCCAATTCAAAGACTATTCACCTATAGGCCTTGAGTTATAATAAGACCCTTCACCCAAGTTGGTACTAGACCATACCACCATGATTAAATGGTTTAAAATATTTTAAAGTATTAATAATGACATAAATTCCATATAAATAGGATTATATATTATTTCTTGTCTCCCATGACCACCTACAAGTGTCCCATCATTCAAAATACTCACCTATAGTTGACCGTAAGTAGATAGTAAAGCTAAATAAGGTGTCTAGGTGATGATCTAGCCTATAAAATGTGAAAAAATGATACAATAAAACACAAATATACTCCAAATAACCCTAAATGGGTCTATAAACATTGAATTCAAGCCTAAACATATAGGTATCATCTATAAGAATCATCCTTTGGTCATAAGTGCAGGATAACACAATCAACTACCTATGACTAGTTGAGAGTAATTCAACCCCAAAGTGTGAGGTGAAAAAGATAATAGATTAATTTAATCTTGGAAACCTTAAGGAATTCTTATTTACTATCTTCAAAACCTAATCCATGCATGACCACCTACAGGTGCCCCTTCATTACAAGAAACATAGTCAAGAGATAAAACTTAGTTTTAAGAGTTCAAGGTGCATGTAAAGGGTATATGGAGATTTGAAATGATTATAAGACATATAATAACTTCATTATGACCATTGTGGTCTCTATAATATCTTTAAAATGGACATATAATAAAGATAGGCTATAATCAAGCATCACACAGTACACATGGTGTTGGCCTACACACAGTCTCTTTCCTCACAGTCTGTCTTAGTTTTTAGTGATTTTGGAGGATCTAATAATATGAAAAAGGGTTAAAATTTAACATAATATATCATTATAACTTTGAGAGATAATTAAAATATTCATTTTTTCTAAAAAAATAGATTAAGTTCCTTCTATTTTGTCTTGGATAGAGGGCACTTCCCTTGAGTGTAAATTGGCAGGTTTTGGAGAATAAGGTGAAAAGGGTGGGATAAGAGATAATTAAACCTTATGAAAAGGTGTTTAAATTTTTATAATACCTATTATATCATGAATAAAAATAAAATAAGAGATAATCTCAACTAAATGGTCTATAATCCCAAAGTTGTAGTCAGGCCTGTTTGGTAGGGTTTAAGCCTAATATCTAAATGAGGGGTAAATGTCATTTATATCCTTATGTGGGCCTTCTACCATATTTAATCATGTTTTTTAGGTAACTAAAAAGGTTTTAAATCCTCCATTTTTTAGATAAACCATAAATAATCCATTTTGGGGCTCAGAGCAAATTCAAGCCTATAGGAAATGAAGGTCAAAGCTTGATAGGCTATTGTTTAGTGCTTGCATCTTCTCTGAGGTTATGCATGGAGGTATAAGGAGTTTATAGATGTCATAATGGGAATTTAACTTTGAAATTATGTAATTTTTTTGTAGTTCCAATTTCAAAGGTTTATGAACAAAACTTAAGAGACTAGATGGCTGAAAACCCTACTAAACCCTAGATAAGGACTCGACTAAGAAAACATCCATAAAGAACTAGAAAAATTGGATGAAATGAATAGGAAATTGGTTGGAGGTTGTAGAGGACTCCTCAAGTATCCTCATTGTCAATTTTTTTTCAACCCTACTTGTATAGACATGGTACATAATTACTTTTCTTGACTATTTTGTGTATTGTGTAGGGTCCAGGAGGTTTCAAGAGATGAAATCAACTTTGGGAGGAAGCTAGAGAATTTTAATGAATCACTATTTTTATTTTATTATTCATAAGAAATCCTAAGTGTGCTTACTATAGCTCTCATCTTAGCTAGTCTGAATTGGCATAGTGAACATGATAGTGAGAAGGGTGAAAACTTTAAGTGGAAGTCTTTTTAAGGTGTGCCTGATGCCTTGAAATCCATGGAGAGTCCTTAAAAGTGTCATATAATACATTATATATATATATATATATATATATATATTCATGAGAAAATAAATCCATTTTGGAAGCCAAGTGTACAAAGTATGTTAAAGAGGAGTTTTTTTACTACAGGCAGTGATGGCTCACTTTCATAAGAATCTAGGTGGTTAGGAATGCAACCAATGCATGGATAAGCATGTTTTCAACCACTCCCTCCTAGTAAAATCATTATACCTAACCCTATTTATTTTTGGGATGTTATAATAGAGCTACATAATGAAGGTATTTTTTTAAGAGAACACAAGTAATTTCATGCCTTGAATTGACACTTGTAATTTATAACCTTGTATGGTCAGTTTCACATCCTCTTATCAAGCACATGCAACCCCTTCTCTCAACATGACAAGTGTCCAAGTGACCTTTGGTCTTCCCTTTTCTAAATCCTCTCCCAAATCCTATAAGTAGTGAATTTTTGGGCTCTTTGAGCAACCTCCATTGGTTAATGGTAAAACCTTGGCCAATTTTCTATTTGAATGTCTCTTGAAGTAATAAACAAGTAAATTTTCCTACACACATTCTACATAATTGTGTTAATCATGAAATATAATGAGAGGGGGGGGTGAATCAATATGTTATATATCTTTTGATTAATTTTATTTCTTTTCTTTAACCACTAAATCACACTTTCAAGATATGCAATAAAACTAAAATAATAATATGCACCACACAAGAGAGAGATATAGAAACCATATTTTTACATGGAAACCCAAAATGTGAACAACCATGGAGAAAAATCTCAATCATATGAATTATCATCAACTCAAATTAAAAATTTCACAAGCACCAACTTGTAGGAGTACCAACCCCTTTGTTGAGCACCAACACAGTAACTATTTATGAGCACCAACCCACAGGAGCACCAACCCCTCTTGTGTATAAAACACAACTATCTTTCAATGTTGCTTACTCAAAAAATGATAGAACTCTACAATATCTTCTAATTTTCTCTCTTTTAAAAAAAATAAAAACCATGCACTCTTTTGCATATTACAAATGGATTCTCAAGCCTTTATTTATAGCTTTCCAAATGAGCTTTGGCATTCACCCTTTATGACCCTTCAATCCTCATGGAAAATGGTGCCATAATTGCATGACCCTTTGTATCCTTTCATTTTAAAATTTACATGGTGACTCTTCATAATCAAATCCATCCTTTTCTATTTTCTCTTTATCTTGGTGACTTTTCATATTCCTTAAAGTGTCCCTTCATATAAAAATGTGTCATACCCTCTTTTGTCTTCACATGGTGGCTCTTGGAGTTCCTCAAGATGACTCTTCATGAGAAAATGCATCCCATTCCTATTTTGTCTTTACCCTATGACTCTTTGACTTCTCCATGGGCCCTCTTTTGACTTATATGCAACCAAAAATATATTTGTTAATATTAAATAAATATTAACACACTTTCACCAAGATATGAATATTAAAAACACCATTAAATGTAATGGGGCCTTTATCACCAATAATAGTGATCCAAAACTCAAAATATTTGGTTAAAATATAATTCAAGAAATAAGAACAAAACAATTCAAATAATGCTATCTATGAGAAGAGATGTTTTATTGATCAAATTTGCAGACTGAAATATATGCTTATCTCTTGAGAAGAGATGTCTACTTTCCATTTTCAGTTACATCTTCATTTATACATGTTTTTAAGGTGTGGGGAGGATTTTTAAGGTCACCAATATTGAGGGAAATGAATTGGTTTGACTTCCATGATTTACAACAATACAAAATTTGAGGAATTACTATTTTTAGAAACTTACTATTTTTAGACTGCACTACTAAAATTGAAATTTAGGACACTTCCGTTGGCTTTTATGGGGTCAAAATT
The DNA here is from genome assembly GCA_037957365.1 of Torreya grandis. NCBI lineage: Eukaryota > Viridiplantae > Streptophyta > Pinopsida > Cupressales > Taxaceae > Torreya > Torreya grandis. The sequence continues at coordinate 1,350,263 of JARHVA010004507.1, forward strand.
AATTGAGTGGATCTTGATTCCATCTCAATATTTTCCCCTCATTATTATCTTTCCAATGGTTCAAACGGTGAGTCAATTAGAGCTACGGTACAAAAGTTATGGCTCCTAGAAGTTTCATCATCAATTGGGGTGGACCCATCACCTAAATTGTCATTTGAATTGTTTCCTGGATCAAATAGACCTTTGACATCAATGATAATATTTCCAAAAATCTCCCCCTTTTTCATTTATGGCAACCTCAAACTAAAACTACCACATCCTAAAACCTAAACTGCACATGCCAACCTACACATACTACCATCTAAAAAACATACAATAACTCCCCCTTACTATATCAACATGTACCTATTACTTGTGCCTATTATGCACCTATACCTATACCTATTTATATTATTCCCCCCTTTAAAATCAATGGAAAAGATCCTATCCTAGAGCTAACACTTAACTCCCCCTCAACTAATGTTGATCCTCAATGACAGGAAGTAAAAGAAATTACTCTTAACTTCTACAAATATTCAAATGTGTCTTTTGGTAGTGATTTTTGTGAAAATATCTATAATCTACTCTATAGTACTAATATATTCCATCTTAACCTATTGATCTACAACCTACTCTCTCAAGAAGTGATATCTGATGAGAATATATTTTGTTTTTGAATGCATTACTAGATTCTTTGAAATATTAATAACACTTGTGTTGTCACAAAAAATATAAATAGTTTCATCATATTTTACCTTGATATATTCCAAAGTTTTCTTCATCTAGATTACTTGAGTATAACACAATAACACTACAATATATTTTTCTTCAACTATAGAAAGTGATACTGAATTCTTCTTTTTGCTTAGCCATGATACTAAGCTATCATTGAGAAATAAATTTCCTCCACTTGTACTCTTTCTATCATCAAAGAAACCTACCCAATTTGAATCTATATAATCAACCAAAGTGAAATATTTGCACATGGGATACCACAATCCATAATCCAATTTCCCCTGATATATCTAAATATTCTCTTCACCAACTGAACATGACTATCTTTTGGAACTGATTGATATCTTGTAACCATACCTATTACATACATGATGTCTAGCATTAATGATGTCAAATATAAAAGACTACCAATCACAGATTTATACAAAGATCGATCTACAATAAGTGAATCTTCATCCTTTCTCACCTTATTTCCTATACACATGGTGTGCCAACTGGTTTACAATATTCAAAACCAAATTTCTTCAACATTTCCTTGGCATATTTACATTGAGATATGAAAATTACTCTATTTGATTGAAATATTTGTAACCCTAAGAAAAATGACAATTCTCCAATCATAGACATCTCAAATTCTTTTCTCATACTATCAAAAAATTCTTTTGTCATCTTTCAAATGTTTTCTCCAAAAATGATGTCATCAACGTATAACACAACAATAAATTGATGCTCACCTTCTATTTTTATGTAGAGATTACTATCAACAAATCCTTACTTGAAACCTTGATCTTGTAGGTACTTATCAAGTCTTTCATACCAAGATTTAGGAGCTTGTTTCAATCCATACAGTGATTTCTTCAATCTACATACATGGATTATAATATTTGAGAGAATAAATCCCTCTGGCTGCTCAATGTAGACCTCTTCTTCTATATTCCCATTTAGGAAGGTAGATTTTACATCCATCTAAAACACTTTGAAATTTTTAAACATTGCATATGCAAGAAACATTATAATAGCTTCTATCCTTGCCATTGGTGCAAAATTTTCTTTAAAATCTATTCCCTCAATCTGAGCATATCCTTTACATACTAATCTTGCTTTATTCCTGGTCACTTCTCCATTTTCATTCAACTTATTTATATAAACCCATTTTTTTCCTATCACATTATGACATTTTAGTCTAGGAACTAATTCCCAAGTATCATTATTTTCTATCAGATTTAATTCTTCGTCCATTGCCTTAACCCAATGATTATCATGTCTAGCTTCTGAAAAAGTTTTAGGCTAAATTTTGGATAACAAAGAGAAATTAACTTGCTCAAATTCACTTACTATCATTATTCTAGTGTGAATTCCTTCATTTATGTCCCTGATTATGTCACTTCCATTATGATTTATCTTGACATATATGGATGGGGTTTTGGTGTCCTTTTTCTCCTTCTTATCTTCATCTAATTCTTTAAAATATTCCACTTCAATGATATCAGGAATCTCTATTAGATCATTGATTCTTTGTGCTCCTTATTCCATCCTGACACTTGTACTTTCAACTATTTTCTTGGTTCTTTTGTTAAAATATTTATAAGCTTTAATTTTACAAGAATAACCAAGAAATATACCTTCATCTTCTCTAGATTCAAACTTACCTAGTTTATCATCGATTTTCTTTATGAAGTATCTATTTCTAAAAACTCTAAAATAATTAATTGTTGTTAATTTGCCTTTCCATAGATTATATAGATTCTTGTCACTATTTACTCTCAATAATGCTCTATTTTGAATATGCACTACTATAGCAACTACCTGTCTCCAATATTTATCTTGTATCTTTGATTCAAATAGCATTATACTTGCCATCTCTTGCACTATTTTGTTTCTCCATTCAACTACTCCATTTTGTTATAGAGTTTTGGCTATTGAATAATGTCTCTTTATTCAATAGTCTTCACAAAACTCAATAAACTGATCTAACATGAATTCTCCTCCTTGATTTGATCTTAGGCACTTAATCTTCAAACCAGTTTCATTCTCTACTAATGCTTTAAATGCTTTGAAATGTCTGAAAGCTTCTAATTTTTTCTTTTAAAACATTACCCAAGTTATACATGAAAAATCATCAATAATCAACATGAAATATTTCTCACCTTCATTACTTTGAGTTCTCATAGGCCCACACAAATCAGTGTGAACAAGCTCTAACATCTGAGTGGTCAAGTACTCTTTTGTTTTGAACTACCTTTTGGCCTGCTTCCCATGCTGACAAGGTTCACAAAGCATGTTGGATGGCTTTGTAATATTTGGAAGATTTATGAATGCTTTATTCTTAATGATGTTGACAATATTGTCAAAATTTATGTGTCCCATTCTCCTATGCCATATCCAACTTTCTTTAATTTGATTCAAACAACATCTTTGACCTTTGATGTCTAATAACATATACAAATTATTGCCTATTCTCTGAGCATCTGCAACCAATACATCTGAATCTTTTCTTCTAATTTCATAACCTTCTACTTAAAACTTTAGTGTGTACCCTTGATCACACATTTGACTTACACTCAAAATATTATGCTTAAGACCTTCTACATACAAAACATTTTCAATTTTAGTTATACCATTATCCAAACTTAGTGTACCATTTTTGGCAATTCTGGCAGTAGTATTATCTCCAAATTTCACTATGCCACCATTGATCTTCTTCAAGGTTATGAACTTGATCTTGTCACTTTTCATGTGCCTTAAACATCCACTATCAATTAATTATGGATTTTCTTCATTTCTTACATGTAAATATGTTTGTACCAACATAGACTTTTTAGGTTGTTTCTTCTACCATGAACCTATCTAAACTTTCTTCTTGATGAATGGAGCCTTGAAACTCTAGTCCTTCTTGACTGACTCAAACATGCTTCTATAGTACTAGGCTAATAGAGCCTCTTCATTAAAGCTTGATAGAGGAAAAAAAGAGTTGTGACTTATGCTTAACTCTGCATGAGTTTCCTTCTCCTTATTTCTAAAATTGTTAGCCCTTTTTTGACATTCTATTTTCTTATGACCATATCCATTACAATAAAATTAGTAACCATAAAAATAGGACTTATTTTGTATCTCTGACATGATTGCCTCTTTAGCTCTATTCCTTCCAACCTTCTTTATTTGAGATGTCTTTTATATTCTTAACTTCTTCCTTTTGTATTTCCTCTTTTGTAAGGGATTCAACATAGCTCTTTCCTTTTTCTATGTTAACATTATCTATAAAAGTAGTGGCCTCCCCTTTCTCTTTTTCAAATCTGATACCTATCTTATTTGATATTTATCTTTGACTTTTTAATATCTTATTTAACATATTAGTGCTAATCTCAAATTTTGAATCATTAGCTTCTCTATTATTGATTGTTTTATTTGTTTTTTCAAGATTTACTTTTAAAGAAGAAATTTCAATAGCATACCTTTCATATTCTTCACTTACTTTTTGTAGCTATGTCGTTAGATATTTTTCATTCTTCTTAGCCTCTTTAAAGCATGCTTATAGATCTTCAATTGTTTCCTTTGACTCTTTTTCATTTTTCTTGATTTGGAGCTTAATATTTGATTCTTTTTCTCAAGAGCTTTTAACTCTTATAAGGTACAAATGAGTTCTCCTTTCAGATTCACTTTAGCTTCATCATGTTCTTCTTCTTAAGCATCTATGCTTTTGACTATGGAGGCATCTTCATATATGGCCATGAATAGAATCTTTTCTTATTTTCAATCACTGACTCCACTATCTTTGGCTAAGCTAGGATATTTATAATACAAACTCTTCTTATTGAATCCCTTCTTGAATTTTCCTTTGAAATTATTCTTGTATATAGACTTTCCTTCTTCACTATCACCATTACCCTTATCTGGGCACTTAGCTACAAAATGTCCAATCTTTCCATAATTAAAACATTTAAAATTTAATTTCCTTGATATTTACTTATGACCCTTTTTTTCTTGTGAATGAATATATCTTTGTTGTCATCTTCATCATTGCTAGAACTATTTCTTGATTCTTGAATCTTAGCCTTTTCTTTATTTGATGTCTTGAAATTAGCTTCTCTATTTGAGGGTTTCTCTTGTTTGGTCTACATCTCATATTCCATAAGAATACCATGTAGCTCATCCAACTTTAGCTTGGCTAAATTCTTCATCTCTTCAATTTCTAAAAATTTTGCATCATATCTCAATGGTACAGATCTCAAAACTTTTTGTACCATAATTTATTCTTCTAAATTTTCTCTAAGACCTTGAATTTGATTAACTATTTGATCAACCTGTAAATGATAACTTGATATATTTTCTTCCTCTTCCATCTTAAAACTCTCAAACTATCTTCTAAAATTTTGAAGCTTAGCTTGTTGAATCTTTCCATTACCTTTATAAATATTCTCAAGTTTTACGCAAGTTTCATGAGAAGATTTTCATTATATAAATTTAACAAATTTTGATTCACATAAAAAATATTAAATAGCATTTAAATATTTAGAATTATTTTCACTTGCCTTCTTTTCTACTAGAGTAGTTACAAGTGTTTATGGCTCTTCATATTCCTCCACCACTACTCGCCAAATTTTGAATCTAAGGGCCATCAAATAAGTCTTCATCATTATGCTCCAAAAATCATAATTTATCCCATCAAACAAAGGTGACTTATTTGTATAAAAACCTTCATGTGATCCATTGATTGTGCTTTCCTAATCTACCTTCAAGCTGTAAAACATTTTCCACAGGAACCTACTCTGATACCAATTGTTAAGCATGAAATATATTGAGAGGGGGGGTGAATCAGTATATTATATATCTTTTACTTGATCTAATTTCTTTTCTTTAGCCACTTTAATCACACATTCAAGATATGAAATAAAACTAAAATAATAATATGCACCACACAAGAAAGAGAGAGAGAGAGAGAGAGAGAGAGAGAGAGAGAGAGAGAGAGAGAGAGAGAGAGAGAGATCATAATTTTACGTGGAAACCCAAATTGGGAAAAACCATGGAGAACAATCTCAAGTATATGAATGAGCAGAAACTCAAATTACAAAGTTCATAAGCACCAACCCCTTTGTCAAGTACCAACATAGAAACTATTTATGAGCACCAACCCACAAGAGCTCTAACCCCTCTTGTGTATAAAACACAACTATCTCTCAATGTTGCATACTCAAAAAATGATATAAATCTACAATATATCATACTTTTCTCTCTTTGAAAATAAATACAAACCATGAACTCTCTTTCATATTACAAATGGCTTCTCAAGCCTTTATTTATAGATTTCTCAGTGACCTTTGGCATTCACCCTTTGTGACCTTCAATCCTCATGAAAAATGGCACCAAAATTGCATGAACCTACATATCCTTACATTCAAAAAGTCACATGGTGACTCTTCATAAGAAAATGCATCTTTTTCTCTTTTATCTTTATCTTGGTGACTTTTTGTATTCCTCAAACTATCCCTTCATGGAAAAATGCACCATACCCTCTTTTGTCTTCACATGGTGAGTCTTGGAATTCCTCAAGATGACTCTTCATGAGAAAATGTGTCCCATTCTTCTTTTGTCTTTACTTTGTAACTCTTTGACTTCTTCATGGTCCCTCTTTTGACTTATATGAAACCAAAAATATATTTGTTAATATTAAATAAATATTAAAACACATTATCCAAGATATGAATATTAAAAACACCATTCAATTCAATGGGCCTTTATCACCAATAATAGGCCTTTTACATAAATGACAATATTTCCAATAGTCTAGTTGTAAACCTTATTGATCTTGTCCAGTAAAAGAAAGTCATTTCTAGCATTTTGTCTTTGATTATCCACAATGTATGTAGAAAAGTAATTATTTTAGGTCTTTTTTAGTGTTCTTCCTTAGTGTATAAGAGTTTTATAAGTGGTTTATGACTATATTCTCCAAAGGATCATTTATTATCCCTCTTAAGCATTAAGTATACCTCTTAAACCTAGCATATGAAACATTGATGTAACAATTTATCTTGAGTTGTGAGTTATGTGTGAAATAAGCTTTTATTTACTTTAAGTGGTATAAGTTTAGTCAATAGGAGAAAATTAATTATTGGTGCATCACCTTTTAACTTCTTTAGTTTGTCTTCTTACCCCTTTTCATGCAAAGTTGATAAGTAGAAAGGTGTTTTAAAGAGTGCATCAAGGGTACTAGCCCTTCTAGATATTTATCTCACCTATTAGTTACCCACATCTTATGATGTGTTTCCATTATGCCACTTGGATGAATAGAGCTAAGACTTCTCCTCAAGGGGTGCAATTCCAAGTGATAACTATTTCTGGCATGCCTAGTGGGACTCTAAGTCCTAGAACATTGTCCAAGATTGCTGTTAATCTTGTCATATTTTCCATTGAAAGAGAATCTATAATTAGTACCTAGTGACTCCACTAAGTTTTCAACTCTTTTATTTCTAATCATCCCTTATTTTCCATGCTAAAGGTGATGTCTAGGTCTATTACTAAATGTATACTTTTTGATTTTGTGTAATTGCCTTTTTATTCTATTAAAATGTTCAAATTTGTGAATAATCATCCTTATTAAAGGGATTTGGATTTTAAAAAGTCCAAATTTATATTTGGTTCAACCCCTAATACTCAAAATCTACTTGCTAATATGGCTAGAAACATTCCTTTTGTAGCCTTCACCAGATCATCTCCTCTGAATCTTGCCTAATATGACCAAATTCCTATAGAAGCCCTTAAAAGTGTTCCATATTTTAGTGAATAAGGTATTATTACTCCCATTTAACACATTATAAACATGGAAAAATTATATAGTATCTATAATATCACTCAAGATAATATATCCATCAAGCTATTCACATTGTCTTTCAAAGGGAAAGCTTTAGACTTGGTATGGAAATCTATCTCATAATTCCATTGCTTCATTGGATGAACTAAGAAATCTATTATCTAAGATATTTTAAGAGAATATTGATCATTTATCACTATCTTATAAATTGAATACTATCAAGAGCAATCTTTAAGAGTTCATGAAAGATTTTAACTCTACATTTTAAAAGACATGGGATAGGATCCCATCCCTTGTGAGACCCACTCCAAATTATGCCTTCTTGTATTACCTAAAAGGATTGAATAGTGATGTAGACATGATGATCCAATCCATGGGTGGGAATACACTACTTGATGCCTATGAGATAGTTATTAATGTTAAGAATTATCTTGTTCAAGTAGGGAATATTACTCTTAGACCAATAATGACATTGTTCCTTGATTTGCATCCTCATAGTCAAATTGCGTTACCTACCTTAGCTCCTTTAACTAATAACCAAGAGAAGTCTGACATTACCCATAATAATTAGATTCATGAAGTTAAGAGTTTGCTTTAAAGTGTTGTTAATGAATTAGTTACTCTGAAAAGGCAACAAGCTCAAAATTACAAGCCTTATCAGCCCTACAAATAGTTTAGACAAGCAAGTAAGCCTCCTTTTCAAGGTAATGCTCTAGGACAAGGATAAATAACTCAAAATAGACCTTAAAAAATTTAAAATCCTAATGCCTCATCATATTCTATATCTCTTATTCTTACTCAAAACAATTTTGTTTAAGAACAACCATGTTACCCTTCCTATGACCAAAAGCAAGGCCAAGTTGCATATGCCAATGAAATGCCTAGTCAAGCCATGACAATGTAAGGTAGTCAAGTACCTCAAGTTTTAAATTTTAATGTGATAATTAAAAATATAATGGAAAATGGAAAAACAAAACTTTATTATACTCTTATGAATCATCTAGAGGGAGATTTTTGTGCTATCAATTAGTTTAGAAGTTTAAATAATGTGAACTCTAGTGTATCATCTAACACTAGATCTAAGAAGAGGGTTATTACAGAGACACAAGGGATAAATCAAGGACTTGTTTTGACTCCTCCATCTCCCCAATGGTATGTTGGTATAACTTATCTCCTAAGGTTTAATAGAATCAAAAAATTTAGAATTCAAAATTAGCTCCTACACATCCAACTTCACATGCTACACCACAAGGTACTAGTGCTTCCAAAGAGAAATTCAAGATGAAAAATCCTCCAATCAATTTTATATATCAAATTAATAAGTTACACATTAATATTTCATTATTCTAATCATTAAAAATATATGGATAAAAGGATATGTTCCAAAAAATTTTAAAAGGATAGTTGGATTAGTAAGGACTAAAACTATTGTTTTGGTGAATGAAACTTAGCCCATTGATGGAAAAGTAAATAAAACTAATAATACTCCTCCTTTTTGTCTATCATTGATAGTGGTGATTTTTTAGTTCATAATTGTATCATAGATACTAGGGATTGTACATCAATTATGCCCAAGTCAATAGTGGATAAACTAGGCCTCAAGGATGAACCAATGGATAAAAGAGTTATACAATTGGATGGATCACTAGTAAAGACATTGGGAGTAGTCAAGGATCTGAATTTTATTTTACATGATTTCCCTAATTTCTCCATCCCTCATTATGTGGTTGTTTTATATTTACCCCCATACTTTGCTCTTTATTTGTCAAGAGAGTTTATAGCCAAGATAGGTAGATACTAGGAACAAATTGGTCATATATGGTTTTTAGAACAAAGTATGGTACCAAGATAAAGATTGAATCATATCATATTCATAATAATCATTTATATCCCTACATTCCTAAGGTTACAAATGTTAATTATGATATTCTTGATGAGGAAAAACTTCACATGGATCAATCTCCAACTTCTTCTCTTGAAGGAGTTTATGATATATATATCTAGATGAATGGGGAGCTAAACAATATGAACATGATCCTTACAAATTAATATAAGAATATAGTCTTGGAGTGTATTTAATTCATGAATAATAATCCTTCATGCCAAATTTGATGAATCTAAATGAAACTATGGATGGTTTATGGCAGCTCAAGAAGTAAGGTTGGATCAGGTGGTAGAGCAATGTTAGTTTATCCATCTAAGGAAAGGTATTACTCTAATTTTAGATTTCACTTCAGTTTTAATTTTAATGTGGAAAAATATGAGGCCCTCATTCCTTAAGTGGATTAGGAAAATAGATGTGAAAGAGTTATAAGTTTTTGGTGATAGTGAGTTGATTTTCAATCAAGTGATAAATCAAAATATGACTAAGAACTCTTTGCTTAAGTCTTATAATCATAGAGTATGGGATCATTTAGAATATTTCCAAGATTTAAAAATTAAATCTATACCAAGAGAAGATAACAAACATGCCGATAATTTGGCATCCATTGGAGCTTAGTTTGATGTTCTAAATGGGATAAGAGATGACAAGAAATAGCTTCATCTAAAAGTGATTTTAAGGCCCTCTATACTTGATAATGTCACTAATTGGAAATTATTTGATAGTGACCATAAAATATCTCTATTTCTACAATAGGAGGTTGAGTTTTCCTCAAAAAACTATTTCAAACTATAACAACAATATGGAGGGTAGATTGTACAATTAAAGACAAATAAGCTCCCTAAGGGATTGGTCACACTTGAGAGTATTTTCAATGATGATGATGAGTTAAAGAAAGAAAAGGTAATAATGTATACTAAGAAATAAAACTATGAGAGAGTGAAAATATTCAAAGATAAGTTGTTTTCTCTTGGGAAGGTATGTACTAAAGAAGAAAGATATGATTTCATTGAATTATGCAAGGAATTTTCTAATGTCTTTGCATGGGAATATAGTGATATAAAAAGATTTGATCCAAAATTATCTCAACATAACATAGAGATAAATGAGAATGATAAGCATATTAATCAATGTAAAAGGCCAATTAATCCTAATATTGAGCCTCTTATGAGGAAGGATCTTATAAAGTTGATTGAGTCTAAGATCATTTTTCCTATTAAGAATTCATCTTGGCTAGCAAACTTAGTCCTGATAAGGAAGAAGAATGGGGAAATCAGGTTATGTGTTGAATTTATAGATTTGAATAGAGTTTCCTTATAAGATAATTATCCTCTTCCTTCTTTGTAGTAAATTTTTCAAGTTGTGCCAGGTAGTGAAAGGTTCTCACTCCTTGATGGATATTTAAGATATAATCAGATTTTGGTAAAGGAGATCAACACAAGATAGCATTTACCACTAAATGGGGAACATATGATTATATGAAAATTCATTTTAATTTTTCTAATTTTTGAGAAACATTTCAATGTGTAATGGATATGGATTTTCAAGGCCTAATAAATGATATAGTGATGGTGTATCTTGATGATATCATGGTCTTATCCAAGGATGTAAAGGATCATTTGAATCATCTTAGGAATATTTTTGAGATATGTAAAGAGTATAGAATCTCTCTTAATCCAAATAAGTGTGTGTTTTTTGTCTATGAATCCAAATTTTTGGGACACATCGTTTCAAAGAAATGTCTATCCATAGATCTTGAAAGGGTGAGTGCAATCTTGGCATTGACTTTACCCAAACATAAGAAAGGTTTACAAATATTATTTGGAAAAATTAATAAGGAGGTTTATTCCTAATTTTCATAATTCATTAAATCCTATAACCTCTATGCTAAGGAAAGATGAAGTGTTTACTTGGACAATGAGAAGGAAAGAGAGTTTTGAAGAGATCAAGAAGCTATTGCTCAAGATCCAACTCTTTCAAGTCTTGATTTCTCAAAGGATTTAAACTTTTATACTTTTGTAAATGAAGAATTAATCTCTACCATGCTCACTCAATCAAATTAATAAAACTTGGAGAATCCTATTGCCTTCTTTAGTCAAGGATTATAAGGCTATGAGGTAAGGTACACTTATGTAGAGAAGCAAATACTTTTAATTGTTATAAGTCTAAAGAAGTTTAGGCACATGTTATCTAACAAAAAGATTCATATATTTTTACCTCATAATAATGTCAAAGAATTAATTTTGAGTGGATATTTTAATAAAAAAAGGGCTGGTTGGATTACAAACACAATGGAGTATGATGTAGAAATCAAGACAACCAAACTAATGAAAGGGAAAGGATTATGTGAGCACCTTGCTTTAGATTTTAAGGAACAAAAGGAATATATCTTAACCATTTAAGAATATCTTATTATATCTTAATCTTCACCAATGAGGATTTAGACACAATAAATGATCCATTTTCTTCAAATTGGTGAATGCCCATAAGGCCTAAATAGAGCCAAAAGAAGGTACTTCAATTACAATCTATCCCTTATGTACTTGTTAATGGAGTATTGTTTAAGAAAGATTTATTAGGTATAATATTGAGATGTGTTTAATTAGATCAGGTTGACAAGATATTATTTGAGTTTCATGATGGAACAACGGGTGGTCACTTTGCTCCAGGAACTACAGCTGCCAAGATTATGAGAGTTGGTTATTTTTAGCCTAGTTTGTTTAAAGATAATCATACTTAGGTAATAAAATATTATAAGTGTTCTCTCTTTGATGGGAATTAAACTATTTTATCCTTAACTCTTCATACAATATAATTATACAAACTTTTTATGCAATGGGGTCTAGATTTCATAGGCTTAATCAACCCACCTTCTAGTGTTAGTTATAAGTGTGTGTTAGCTACCACATATTACTTTACAAGATGGGTAGAGGCTATAGCTCTCAAGGAAGCAAATGAAATTTTATTTTTAGACTTCTATGAAGGCATAGTGACAAGATTTGGGGCTCCTTCAATAATAATTTTAGACAATGCATTATCTTTATTTAGAATGAAGATAAGTGAGTGGGATTTGAAAAATGGTAATTATCTTAGTACTTCCTCTAACTATTATCGACAAGGGAATGGACTAGTTGAGTCCACTAATTAAAATCTAATTAGGATTATCAAGAGGACAATGGAGGAAAACCAAAGAACCTAGCATTCCAAATTGAATACAACTCTTTGGGATGATAAAATCACCCCCAAGAGATCCATTATAAACTCACCATATACACTCATTTATGGAAGAGAGATTAGATTACCTATTTAACTTGAGTTACCAGCTTTGGATCTCACTTACCATCTGGAGTTGATGGAAAATGAAACCATGGAGTTCAAATTATGTGAGTTGATGGAGCTTGAAGAAATAAGGGATGAAGCTATGTAAACTATGAGATCTCATCAAGATCAAACAAACTGAATTTTGATAAGAAATACATGCCAAGAACCTTCCAAGAAAGAGACATTATTATAAAGTGGGATGAAGATAAGGCTAAGCCTAGAAAACACACAAAGTTTGATGCTTTGTGGAGTGTCCCTTATGTCATCACTCAATGCAAGAAACATAATGCTTTCCAACTCTCAATATTAGATGGAGAAGAGATTAATATCTTAGTTAATGGGATCTATCTTAAACAATGTTACTAAAGTTCTCTCTTTGTACATAGTTGTTATTTTTCTTATTTTCCTTAAGTTCTTATACACATGTGTGAGTCTTATTGGTGTCTTACTTTATTTTGTGTTGTTTAGGTGTGGTGTGGTTATTTTGGTTGTATTTTAGGCAATTCCTTTCTAGTTGTCTTCAAGAATTCATTAACTCCCTTAGCCTATGGATAGATAAGGCTACTAATCTTTAGTATGGAAGGCATACTACTCCTATGAGTCACCAATTTGTTGACCAAATTTGACCCTTCATGTCAAATTAGGACCCCTATAGGTATAAATTTGATATTAAAATATTTTAGGGGTCTAATATTATGTCATAGGGTGTATTATAAGTCTTGATTTAATTTAATGTCAATTTAGCCTTGGTCATGGTCTAATTAGTTTATGTCATTTTGAGGCACTTAATAGCCATTTAGAGGTCATAAATGCAAGTGGCATGATTTTAAAGGTGTCCAATTATCTTAGTCTTATTTAAAATGTCTAATAAGTCAGATTACCTATCAATAATGTTAGTTCCATTTGAAACTTGCAAGTTATCTAGCTGAAGATCAAGAAATCAACTAAAAAAGGAGTTTGGAACTTGTATGACCCATGAGGGAAGGTGATAGATGGGAGAAGGTCATGGAATGACTCTTCATCTTCCCCATACTCATATTAGTTATTTATATGATTTTTAAGTTCTAAAAAATGTCCAAAACCATTCTACTCCTTCTTCACCCTTCTAAGCACATAGAAGGGGTCATAGATTTATGTTTGGTACAACCAGTTGAGGAGGTTCCAGAATAAACACCTTTTAGGAGTGATAGTAAAATTAGAGAGATAAATTTAAATAAAAAAATTCAAATATTAATCAACCATGCTTTATAAACCATCCCTAATAAACTGACTATATTTCTTTGCCCGCTATTTCTTGCACCCTATATGTTTTGCTCTAGTTTTGACAGGTTCATAAAATCTAGCTGGTGATGTTGACTCCAAATGATGTTGGATATTTTATAAAATGATATTAATTCTTAGTTTTATGTTTCATTGTGTTTTATAGGAACTTCATCTCATGTTTTAGGAAGGTGTCACCATGTGAGGTCTCAGTCAAAGTTTTCCTTGTTTGTAGAATGTTTGGTTCTCTGAAAAGGTTTGATGTAAATGAGATATGATGCTTACCATGTCTCAATGACATATTTATCACCTACCTTCATTTTTAGTCTCATAACATCATTCTTGGATCAAAATTTTAGTCTATTTTCATACCAAGTTAGCTCTTTACCCACTTCTACTTGTAGTCATGGTGAAGCGCGTGTGTGGAGCCTATACAACATGTTCACAAAGGTGTGATGAAGTTTATAAAGAATTGGTATATATTTTATCAAAATTAAGTAGTAATTTTATCATTAAAATGGTTAATATAATATTGTATTATTCATATAGAACAATTTCACATAGTCTACCATGAACATACTCATCTACAAGTGCCATGGAGAGAGAATATCATGTTGAAATGAAGCTACCCTGACTTTATCTATTTCTTCACAAGTTGAAGGAGATTAATTTTAAAAAATTTAATGAGATATAATTATTTTTTAAGTTTCATAGACCATGTGTATGATTCATGTTTCTACCTACTACCCTACTTATAGCTCCATTAGCACCTACAAGAGGACAAAATACTTAAATGAAGTTCCAAACCTTACTTTAGGTTTTCCATGAGGAAGGAGTTGTGTTTTTAAAGTTTAAAATTTTTTAGGAATAAATTAAAGGTCTACACCCCATGTCCACTACCCAAACCATATTTACTGCCCATATTTTGGAATAACCACCTACAGGTGGCTTAGAAGAGGACTCAAAATGCTTGTACGAAGAGGTTGGAACATGATGAAACCCTTCCTTAGAGTCCTAGTGATTTTAGAGATCATGAAAAACCTAATTGAATGGATATGTTGGAAAAGGGAAGTGTAAAATACCTTTAAAATGTGAGATGACAGTATTTAGGAATCAAATCCCTAAACATGTAAAATAGAGTACCCTACCATTTTGTTGATATATTATAACAGGGTTTCTAAAAGATTTGACCCATCTAAGTAATAAAAAATTATAATACCCACATTTTAAAATGGCTATGAAAAGTTTTGAGGATGTAGTATTATTGGAATTTAGTTGTTAAATATCTCTAATATGTACTCTTAAACACTAATTCCAAATAGTAATGTCTACAGGGTTAGATATTCCAAAGTGATCCTAGCATATTAAAGTGAAAAATGGGGTATGATTTAGGTTTAAGCTATCTATTCAAGTGAAAAGGAATATAAAGGGGTAAAAATTCCATAAATATAGTTGGATATGAACTATATGGGGTCCAATTCACACCTATAGGTGTGCCTAATTCAAAGACTATTCACCTACAAGCCTTGAGTTATAAAAGGACTCTTCACCCAAGTTGGTAATAGACCATACCACCATAATTTAAAGGTTTAAAATAGTTAAAAGGAGTAATAATGACATAAATGACACCTAAATATGATTATATATTTTTTTATCTCCCATTACCACCCACATGTGTCACATCATTCAAAATACTCACCTACAACTAACTATAGGTAGATAATAAAGCTAAATAGTGTGTCTAGGTGATGATATAGCCTATACAAGGTGAAAAAATGATCCAATAAAAAACAAAATGACTTAAAGTAACTATAAATTGGTTTATAAACATTTAACTCAAGCCTAAACATGTATGGATCATCTACAAGAATCATCCTTTGGTTAAAAGGGTAGGGTAACACAATCAATTGTCTATGACTAGTTGAGAGTAATTCAACCCCAAAGTGTCAAGTGATAAATAACATAGATGAAGCTCATCTTGGAAGTATTTAAGAAGGATTATTTAATATATTAAGAACCTAATTCATGAATTAATACCTATAGGTTCCCTTGCATTACAAAAAACATAAAAAAGAGATAGAACTTAGTTTTGAGATTTCAAGGTGCATGTAAAGGGTATATGGAGATTTGAAATGATGATAATACATATAATACCTTCATTATGACCATGATGGTATATATAGGATATTTAAAATGGAAATATAATAAAGTGAGGCTCTAATCAAGCATCACATAGTCCACATGGTGTAGTCCTACACACAATCTCTTTCCTCACAGTCTGTCTCAGTTTTTAGTGTTTTTAAAAGGTCTAATCATAAGATCAGGGGTTTAAATTTAGCACAAGATATCCTTATCACTTGGAGAGATAATATAAATATTTTTTTTTATAAAATAGGGGAAGTTCCCTCTATTTTGTCTTAGATAGAGGGCACTCCCCTTGAGTGTAAATTGGTAGGTTTTGGAGAATAAGGTAAAAAGGGTGGGCCAAGATATAATGAAACCTTATGAAAAGGTTTGTAAATTTGGATCATACCTAGTATATAATGAGGAATCAATAAAATAGGAGATAATTTCAAATAAATGGTCTTGAATCCCAAATTTGTGGTCAGGCCTATTAAGTAGGGTTTAAGCCTAATAGCCAAATGAGGGGTCAATGTCATTTTTAGCCTTAGGTGAGAATTATAGCCTATTATATCATGTTTTTGAGGTCACTATAGAGGTTTTAAAGCATAATTTTTGTATATAAATCATAAATAATCCTATTTAGTGCTCATATCCAATTAAAGTCTATTGGAAATGAAGGTCAAAGCTTGATAGGCTATCTTTTAGTGCTTTCATCTTCTCTGAGGTTGTGCGTGATGGTATAAGGATTTTGGAGAGGTTATAAAGAGTATTTAAATTTTAATTAGTGTAATTTTTTTTTAGTTCTAATGTCAAATCTTTATGAACAAGGCTTAAGATTTTGGATGACCTAAAACCCTACTAAACCTTGGATAAGGACCTGACTAAGAAAACAAACATGGAGAGATATCCAAATGGGATGAAATGACTATTAAATTATTTGGAGGTTGTAAAGGACTCCTCAAGGCTCATCCTCATCATGTTTTTTACTACTTTACTTGTATGGGCATGGTACATAATTACTTTTCTTGACTATTTTATGTATTTTTTAGGTTCTAGGAGGTTTCAAGAGATGAAATAAACTTTTGGAAATAGATAAATAATTTTAATAAATTAATATGGTCATTTAATTCTTCATAAAAACTCCTAAGTTTTAATACTAGATCTCTCATCTTAGCCAGTCTGAACTGGCATAGTTAACATGATAGTGAGAAGGGTGAAAACTTCAAGTGGAAGTATTTTTAAGGTGTGATTGATGCATATGAGTCCATGGAGAGTATTAAAAAGTTCATCCACTACCTTTTACATATTTTAATGAGAAACTAAATCCATTTTGGAATCCAAGTGTGCAAGCTTTGTGAAAGAGGAGTTTCTTTGACTGCAGGTAGTGATGGCTCACTTTTAGAAGAATCCAAGTGATTAAGAATGAAACAAATGTATAAAGAAGCATATATAAGACCCCTCCATATCATTAAAATCATTATACCAATCCCTATTTAGTTTTTGGACGTTCTAATAGAGCTAGATGATGAAGGCAATTTTTTGAGCCAACACAGAATTTCATGCCACATTCCAAGATTTTCATGACTTAAATTAACACTTATACTTTATAACATTGCATAGTTAGTTTCACATCCTCTTATAATTTAAATTTAACCCATTATCTCAACATGAAAAGTAACCAAGTGACCTTTGGACTTTCCTTTTTGCACTCCTCTCCCAAATGCTATAAGTAGTGACTTTTTAGGATCTTTTGAGTAGCCTCTATTGGTTAATGGTGAAACCTTGGATAATTTTGTATTTGAATGTCTCTGTAATTAATAAAGAAGTTAATTTTACTACTTAAATTCTAAATAATTTAGTCTATTGTAAATCTTTTTGATCTTATCTACTAAAAGATAGTCTTTACCAGCATGTTATCTTTGATTATCCACCAAGTATGCAAAGGAGTAATTGTTGCAAGTCTTTATTAGTGTTCCTCCTTAGTTTATGAGAGTTTTATAAGTGTTTTATGACTATATTCTCCAAAATATCATTAATTATCCCTCCTAAACATCAAATATACCTCTTGAATCTAGTATATGAAACATTGATGTATTATTTGTTATTTTTTGGAATAATGGAATTTTATTCCTATTTAATAAACAAGTCTAAGTAGGATAAATTATTAAATAATATTCATAATTAAATACAATAATTTTTGAAATTAAATAGTAATTATACCTTTTCTAAAAATATCAATGAGAGAGATAAAATTAATCTTAGTTTATACTAAACTATTCCAACTGAGATAGGGTCTAGAAATTTGCATGCATGATTAGGACACTATCATAAATAGGTATTGAACTTTTTTTTGATTGGATATGATCATCATAACTAGACACCCTAGGATATAGCACTATAGTCTTTTCTTGGTGCTTTTGTCCTAAGGATCTAAGCTGTTTGGGTTTTGTTTGCCTAATCAGTGTGAGTCTATGTACCAATTTTTAGGTCTTCATTATCAATATATCTCTTTATAAATATTATTATTTGTGTACTTTTATATTTTATGCAATTGAAATAAACTTTGGAAAATGGGGAAAAGGTGTTAGTGTGTATAAGATACACTAGATGTGCTTTAGACCCTATGTATGAGCACATTTCCTACATACCAATTCTCTGAAGAGGGATGAAGCTATATGTATTTCTCCCTTTAAGATTACTTGGTGAAATAATGAATGATATGCAAGAAATGATAAAATTACGTATGCTTGAGATAACTAGGGACTAGTCTAAAGACTTGAATTAGACTGAAAGTGTATAGGTTGGTTGTATGTAGAGAATAGGGAAGATTACTTGAGTGGTCTTACTTGTATTCTTGCTTGCTTGAATGATATTTTCCAACCCTTTCAAAATTATCTTTGAATGGGATTTTATAGGGATCTATTTGTCATGGGTTAGATGAAACTAGACTATGATAACATAATAAACAAGAGGAATTAGGAAAAAATGGTAACCTAGGCTCAAAATGTGATTTGAAAAGAGCACTAAAAAGGGGATACCCTAGGGTCTAGTACTATAGTTAAATTTTTGTGCTATTATCCTGAGTATATGAGACTTAGGGGGATGTATTATTCATGAAGAGAAGGTCTTGGCTTAATTGGGGTCAAGTCTGGAAGGCTGTGGATGACTAAGAATCTATGAAAACAAGCCTAAGAGGTTTATGGGATCAAGCAAGAGGGATGTAAGGATCGGGTATCTTTAGCCATGCTCAAGTTACCAATTTTTGTATTTTATATTACTATATTTTCCCCCCTTTTATTCTAGTGATGCAATAAAGTGAAATACTAGGATAAAGGAAAATAGAAAGCATACCTAAACTTACCTACAAAGGTAAAGCCCATGAAGCTTATGTGATGATGAGTAATGTTGGATAGTGAATAAAGAGCACATTATGTAAGTATGAATTTATGAAAGGGAAACAAAGAGTAGACTAGTTATTATTATATGCAATATAAAACAAGAATGTACAAAGCTGAGTAAGAGAGAGGAAGAGAAAGGAATGAATACACTTCAAAAGGTACATGAACCAATACAAAACCTATTGTAATACTAATTAAGGTTTAGTAATGTTGGATGTGATGGATGATGTTGTATCAAAATTTATATCATTAATGGATCTAAGTGATTAATTCCCTATAAATCATCTCAAGAATTCAAAGGCTAGTCCTTTGGATCCATTTTCACCTACTAAGTAAATGTAGATGATTATGCATGTGATAATCAATGTTTGTAATGTGTATCCAATCCCTCTAAGTAGGTGGCTCAAGAATATAAAGGCTAGCCCTTTGGCTCCATCATCACCTACTAAATGAATCTAAATGATCACACATGTGATAATTAATGTTTAGACTATGTGTCCAATCCATCTAAATAGGTGGCTCAAGAATACAAAGTTTGGCCCCTTCATCATTTCCCCATGAAGTGAAGCTATAAACTAATATTAGTATGAAGAAGTATGTTGTATGAGATGGCTACTGAAGCCCATGAATGTTTTCTAAATCTAACAATGTGGCATGGATAGCTGAATATGTGTTGGGAATAGGCCAATATTTTCCAACTCAAAAAAGATGGAGATTAGGCTTGTATGAAAGCCACTCTAAAACTAAAAAATTGGCTTATGTAGAAGCCACTCGACAAATTGGATACTCAAGAATATGGAGGTTAGGATTATATGAAAGCCACTCCAAAATGATGCCAACCACTTGTAAATGGAATAAGGCATATAACTACTAAGAATGTCTAGGTAATGTTGAAAACTAAAATAAAAGAAGAAAAAGTGTTGTGAAATCTATCCCCAATCACTAGTGTCTAAAACATGGATTATGATCTAGAAGTTATACCAACTATCATATATAAAACTATAAATGAGGACCAATAATGTTGTACATGATGCCCCCTACATCTAGATTCTTTGAGAAAATTATACTAAAAAATATTGATCTGAACTGGTCTAATTGTGTAAAACTATAGCTAAACTTACCTTTCTACCTACTTTTGGAAAACCTAGTTTTTTTGTTGTTTGGATAGAAGCACTGAAAATAGATACCCTAGTGTCCACCGCTATAGTCTAGCCTCAACACTATTGTCCTAGGCTAAAATTGATCACTATTCTAGAATGTTGAGTATCTACCTAGTCTATTTTGAGTGGTTTGATGACTAATTGTTCTAAAACTAGATTTTTTCAACTGATAGGAGCTCTGATCTCTATATCAAAACCCCTATTTGTTTTTCCCTCTTTTGAGTGTAGGAATAGGTACCTTATAATGACTTTCCTCAAAATAAGAAGCCCTATAAGTGTGTTAAGCTACAAATATACATGATATAGCCAAGATCATCAACAAGATATCTCAAGATATAACATGGTTTGATTTGAGAGATGATTAGATCAATAGGGGTATGCCTAGATAGATGTAACAATGTAATAGCATGTGCAATGTACTAAATTAGAACTAAAATTGTTAGTTGTTAGTTTTTTAGTTAGAGGGATGGAGTATGATGTCCATCATGGAATCTAAGAAAATAAAATAAATGCATGATATGGATCATAGAATTATAATAAATTGAAATCAATCAAGTAACAAGCACACAAATCAATAATCAAGATGCATACAAGGGTGGCCAAGGGGCCAAGTAAATAAGGGACATGGGTACATGTCACTCAAATTGGAAAAAAAGCATACAAAGCATGTTTAAATGCCACATACACATATAATTAAAATAAACAAGTTGGCATGGAAGCCATAATCACATATAGGAGTATAGGAAAAGGACATTGGAAAATGTCCTAAGGCACACACATGAATAAAAGAGATGGACATTGGAAAATGTCCTAAGGCACATATAAGAGACAAGGAGGAACTAAAAATGCAATCTAACAAGATACACTAAGCAAGAAGAGAAATCATGTAATAAATAGAAAGATATAATCACATATAACTAATCAAAGCATGAGTGAAATTATGTAAGACATGTTTAGTACAAGACTAGGTATATGTTAGGAGATACACAAGTGTTAGATACTAGTGAAATGTTTATATAGTAATCTATGTGATCTAGTAAGTAATGTACATCATCATGATAACTTGGAATGTGTAGTGCAATAATGATATAACTTTGATGGTGTAGTCATGTATAATATTCCCCCAGTGGGTATGTGTATTAAAGTGTGTCTCGAATGCAGATGTAAGATGCCCCCTTAATGGGTAGAGTGAAGCAATCAAAGAGCTGGATATCACTGTACATACTCAAAGAAGATCAATTAAATCATTGTAATGTAGATAAATTAACATACAATAGCATGGACTATCAAATGTAATTCCTAGCATGATATTAATAATGTAAAACATGGATGATCCATACAATTAAAATGTTTTTGGTGTTTTGATATTTTTGGATCTTTAAAATGTTATATTGTTTGTATTTTTGAAATATTTGAACTATGTACAATAAAGAAAAATATATTATGTAGAAAAAATTCTATAAATAGATGATACTAACTGATGAGTCTCATGTGAGACTCCCTATCATGGTGTCATGTATCAAGGAGTGGAATCGTGCATGATCATGAAGCATGATGGAAATGTTAGAGTTGTGGCTTTGAAAGTTGTATATGTTGTAAATGTTCTAAAATATCTGAAGTAGAAATTAACCATGGGGTGATTATATAACTCTAATAAGTGGATGCGGTTGTAGGGCTCTTAGGGGCCCATATGGAAATAGGAGAAGCTCTCTAAACATGTAGTCTATGTGTAGATACATGAGATCTCAATGAAACTACTCTAGGTGTGAATACTATAGTTAGAATTTATTTATAATATTGAATATATGGAGGTGTATGAACCATCTATACTATCTATGGATTCCTTAATTGTGTCTACATCTGAAGTGGAATAGGAACTAAAACTAGAGGAGAAGTTGAAACTGATGGCAAAACTAAAACTAGTGGCAAAACTAAAACTGGTGACTGTAAACTAGTAGATGGTTTTTAAGTATGGAGTGGTAACTCATATATAACTATACCAACTATAAAAACTTGATTATCATGAATTAATTTCAAACATATGTGAACTGTATAAGGTACTACTCTAAGTATTTGAATCCATGGTCAACCAAGTAACATATCAAAAAATCCTATGCTAGGAACTATAGTGAATGGTGTGTCCACATGTGTAGGACCAAATTATAGTGGAAGCACTCTCTCACCCAATGAACTATATGTATGCCCATTGAAACCATTAATAACTATCTCTGTCAAAGTGATATCCTACTCTGAATAACCCAAATGTTGTAGTAGTTTTAAGGAACACATGTTAAGATTGGAACCATTATCAATAATCACATTGTGAATAGGTTGATTATGAATGTGAGCTTTGATAAAGAGTGCATAATAATATGAATCATTCTTGATCATATCCTATTTTGAGAAGGAGATAGAAGGTCTAGATAGAACTTTGGAATTGTATACACTGATCATGTTACTCAAAAGACGTAACTCAACTAAAGGTGCCCTATATGTATTTAGTGGTGGATGTGCATGATATGCATGATGAACCCCTAATGTGTCCCCTATATCTTATTTTGAATATTTTGGAAATGGATTTGATAATATTTTCAATGTTTTATCCTATGTTTTCGTTACTAGTGGAGGCTCAACTGAAGTGTTGAGATTAATAGCATTTGGATCTATTAGGTCATGTATCTTGTGTTTTAAACTAATACATCTATTTATCATATGGCTTGGTGCCCAGTGGTAGTCACATAATACCCATTTATCATTTCCCTTTAGAAGAGGCTTTGTTGTATCAACTTCCTAAATAAGAGGGAGAGATATGATATTACAATCCAAAATTTGTTATAAAACCTTGGATTAAGGAATTGGAAGATGTGAAAAAGTACATCAAGGGGGTGCTAACAAAACTATTCACTGAGGAGGATCTAAAACTGCATTAAATGTAAGTTGATTCTTCCCTTTGGTATCATTTAACTTGACCTTATATGGTATTTTTTTGTTACTCATATTAGTTGTGTCTGATGTATTAGTGTACTTTAGTTCACCCATTGAAATTAGTTTGAATTCTCTTCCCTTTAATGTGTGACATAATTCAATAAAGGAAGATAATATTTCTAACATGATTGATTTATGAAGAGCTAGTAGAAGACTTTGTTTGAAAAGGTCCTATAACTCTTGATCTACCATGGGGCTAGTCATCTTAGCCAAGATGGTCTTATATCAAAGAACATAATCTGTGAGACGCTCATTTGGTCATTGTTTCTATTGAGAAATTTGAGCATATGAAACCTTATCACCAATGTTGATACTGAAGTGTGCTAAGAACATGTCAACTAAAGGATTGAATGCATTGACCAATTGATTTGGTAGATTATAGAACCATTGTAAAGCATAATCCCTTAGACTCTATGGAAATAGCTTGGTAGTAGCCAATCATTTGGTAAAAAATTCAATCATGCTACATGAAAAGATCTCAAATTTGTCTCTATATCACCCTTGACATCATAAAGAGGAAGCCTAGGTTGAACAAAATCTTGTGGCAAGGGTGTAGAGGCAATGTGACATGCCAATGGTGTATGCAATAAAGCAAAAGAATCCAAAGCCTACATAAGTCTAGTGGTACCTTGCTTAAAATGTATTACCTTGGATTGAAGAGATCTTATCTCTTGTACAAAGGTTACCACATCAGGAGATAGGGATGTACTAGATGTAATTGGTGGCATAGAGGTTGGTTGGGATACTAGAGGTGGTTGTTGAGATAGAGTTACCCTCGTAGTATCATTAGCAACTGGTGGCTCTATAGTTTTAGAAGATTGACCATTGTGCACTTTTTGTGTTCCTCTTATATAATTCTAAGCATGTCATCTTACATATCTAGATGTTTGGTTAAGAGTTCTTGAAGTTCTCTTTTATCAATTTCATCAAAACTGGTATATTGAACCATTGTTAAAGTATGAAAATAATTTGAAATGTGTTTGAATGTTTTACAATAAATTTTGATAGTAAATATGCTAGAAAGGGAAATTACTAAATATAATAAATGTAAGGTCCTAAAAATAGTGAATTGGAATTTTCACAAAAAGGATACTACGCTATCAAACATGTAAGGTGACACCTCAAGAAGCAAAATGGGATCTAGTACATGAAACTATGGATTTTTCAAAAATATTTTGCAAAATATTATGAATTTTTGAAATTGAAACTAAATTTATGAGTTACTTCAAGAAAAAAGTCATAAATTTATTGGGAAGTGTTTGATTTAATGGGACCTAGTAGATGTAACTAGGTTTTTGAAGATTTTTTTTTAAATTACCATGAATTTTTGAAATTTGAATTAATTCTTTGATTTTTAATATGCAAATAAAAATTTATAAAATGATTAGAAAATTACTGGGAGATAGTTGATGCAACTAGGGTTTGAAAAAAAAATTATTTTAAAATTTACTACAAAATTTTAAAATTTGAGATAAATTTTTGATGTATATGTACAAGCAAAAAATTAGGAAATTATTGGATTAATGATGGAAATTTTACTAGGACCTAGTGCATGCAACTAAGGTTTGAAATAAATTTATTTTAAAATTTAATACAAAATTTTAAAATTTGAGAGGAATTTATAATTTTAATATTCAAGAAAATGGGGAAAATGAGTTAGGAATTTACCCTAGGTTTTCTAGGGGTTTTATGCAAAATTTGAAGTAAGTCAGGTTCACCAAATGATTTTTTATTTTTTTGAATAATGGAATTTTATTCCTATTTAATAAAAAATTCTGAGTAAGATAAATCAATAAATAATATTCATAATTAAAGACACTAATTTGTAAAATTGAATAAAAATTAGACCTTTTCTAAAAATAGTAATGAGAGAGAGAAAATTAAACTTAACTTATTCTAGATTGTTCTAATTGAGATAGTATCTAAAAATTTGAATGTAGTACTAAGACATTATCATAAAAAAGTTCCTAAACTTAATTTCTTAATTCGATAGGAGCATCAGAACTGGATACCCTGGGCTCTAGCACTGTATTCCTTCCTTAGTGTTGTTATCCTTAGGAGCTAAGATTTTAGGTTTTTTTCACTTGCTCAATGTGAGTTTTTGTGCCAATTTTTAGGACCTTTATGTCAAAAAATCTCCCTATAGATTTAATTCTTCCTGTCCTTATATCTTCTATGTAATTGAAAGAAACTTTGGTAAATGGGGAAAAGGGGTTAGTGTGTGTAAGATGTATTGGACGTGATTCACACCTTGTGTGTGGGCATGCTACCTACATACCAATAATCTAAAGAGGGATGAATCCATATGTCATTATCCCTTTAAGAGTGCTTGGTGCAATAGTGAATGATATGCAAGAAATTCTAAAATTGGGTATGTTTGAGATGGCTAGGAACTAATCTAAAGACTTAAATTAGCTTGAAAGTGTATAGGTTGGTTGTATGTAAATAATAGGGAAGATTTATTGATTGGTCTTGATTGTATTCTTGCTTTTTTGAATGATATTTTCCAACCCTTTTCAAATGATCTTTGAATGGACTTTTATCAAGATCTATTGGTCATGGGTTAGATGAAACTTGACTACGCTAACATAATAAATAAGAGGAATTATGGAAAAATGGTAACCTAGGCTCAAAATGTGATTGGATAGGAGAAATAAAAATGGGACACCCTAGGTTTCAACAATATAATCCAACTTTTGTGTTATTGTCTTGAGTAGATGAGACCTAGGGGGATGGATTAGTCATGAAGAGAGGGTCCTGACTTAGTTGGGGCCAAGTCTAGAAGGCCACAGATGATTGAGAATTAGTGAAAATAAGCCTAATAGGGTTATGAGAGAAATTAAGAGGGACCTAAGGATTGGGTGTCTTTATCCATGCTTAAGTTACCAATTTTTGCATTTTAAATGACTAAAATGTAATAATATATCTTGAGTTGTGAGTTATGTGTGAAAAAAATATATGATTTGCTCTAAGTGGTATAAGTTTAGTCAATAGGAGTAAATTCATTATTAGTACATCACCTTTTAACTTCTTTAATTTTTCTTCTTACCCCTTTTCATGCAAAGTTGATAAGTAGGAAAGTGTTTCAACAAAGAGTGCATCAAGGGAACTAGCCCTTCTAAAGATTCATCTAACCTATTGGTTACCCATAGCTTGTGAGATGTTTCCATTGTGCCACTTAGATAAGTAGAGATAAGATATCTCCTCAAGGGGTAAAAATACAAGTGACAATAATATCATAACATAATTTAACATTATAAGTACTAATTTTGTACTGATAATACAAGATCATAACCCTCAAAAACTCATAGGTACCCCTTTAAGATTTTCATTATTTATAAAAAAATAAAGGGGTCCCCAATTTTCAAATAAAAATATAGGGTTGGGTGTGTTGAATACAACAATGTGTTGTATCAAAAAACATACTTAAAGGCTCTTTTACATATTCTAGTCTTTTCACAAGAATCCTTGTTTGGAGGTTAGGTTTTATGTTCAAGGAATTGGATTATTTTTTTCACCAAGGGATTTTTTGAATAGTGATAGACTCAATGTGACAAATTAGTGAATCATTTGGTTGGATAGAATAAAGTGATTTTACTATTTGGATAATAAATTGGAAATCATTAAGTACTTGATAAGGATGAAATAGATATGCTGAATAAGTAATAGAATCAGATATGTAATTTTGATCTCTTGGAATTAGATCTATGGTAAAATAGGTAAACTCTTTGGAAATTTTGGTAACCATTTGATGATATGTAATTATATTTTTACTTTTACATTGATAATCACCATTTAATTGGTAGAAGATAAGTTCTGAGTCACCTAAAGCATGTAGATATGGGATATCTAAGTTGAGTTCTACTTTTATGCCTAAGATTAGAGCTTCATATTCAACCATGTTATTATTAACATCAAAGGTTAGTATAAATTCCAAATGGATGATCTTAACATGTGGGTTAATTAGGATATAATGTGTCCCAGCTCCTTGTAGTCATTTATCACCATCAAAGTGGAAGGTCTAGGTGTCTTCATGTAAATCAATTGTAATTTTAGGGAGTTCTTTGATAACTACTTTAGATTTAGTAGTATCAAAAATGGTATTGATATCTTCCTAATTATTTACCTATAAATCAATAGTGAAATTAAGGAAATAATATTTAAGAGAGATATCCAAGTTAAGACCTTCAATATAAATAATGGTGTCATTGGGGAAATTATCTTAAAGGTGATTTATAGATGGTATAGGTGTCATTGTAAGTTGGTCAACAATGACTTGCCCTTTGAAATATTTTTGTGTGATAATTCAGAGGTTGAATTACATCAAGAGGACCATCCATTTTCCAATTCTATCTCCAAGTATGAATGTTTTAGATAAGAAATGATGAAGTGGATTGGAGTGGACAATGACACAAGTAGTCTAAAAAGGCATACAATGATAGAAAATTTTAACTATGAGATAGATAGCATGGCAATCACATTCTACTTTAGTATAGCATTTTTGTAGTCAATAATGCCTCAACTAATGTAAAAAATAACATATTTTATATCAGTATCATCTTTTTGGTCAATAATTGACCCAACTAATATAGGGGTAGATGAGGTATGTAAGATTAAAGTATGGTCATTTTAAGGTGGTCAAAGAGTGGGAAGATGGAGTAAATATTATTTCATGTTATCAAAATATTTTTGGCATGAATCTTTCCATTCTAAAGCATTCCCTTTTTTATAAGGGAATTAACAAAGTAGATATAGTAAGCCATTTTTGGGATGAACATTCAAATTGTTGTAATCTTTCTAAGTTAAGAGTGCATGTCAATAATGAAGAGAGGAATGCACATGTTAAAGATAACATTTATTTTGGTTGAATCAACATCAATACCTCAAAAAGATACTAAGAACCCTAAACACTTACCATATGTGACTCTGAATACACATTTATATGGGTTAAGTCTAACTTTTTATTTGATTAGGAAATTAAAAATAATAGATAAATCAATGAAGTGCATTATATGACTCTTATATTTGGTAGTGAGGTCATTGACATAAGTTTACACTATAAGATCATGGAAAATGTAAGTCATGGAATGTCTATATATGGATTTGGCATTTTTAAGGCTGAAAAGATTTTTGACATAAAAATAGGTGCCCCATTCCATATTAAATGTTATTTTATGTTGGCCTTTAGGGATTATGTGAATTTGATTATAGCCTAAAAACTCATCATTAAGTGACATCATTTCATATCCAATGGTCGAATCTATGAAAACATCTATTGAAGGTAATGGGAATTTATCTTTTGGACACATAAGGTTAAGATTGTGTAAATCAATGCATATACGAATAACCATGGTGGTTTTTTATGAACAGGAATGATGTTTGATACCCATTTAGAATAGTCAATAGGTTTGATAAATTTGGAATCCAAAAGTTTAATAATTTCCTTATGACATAAGGTATAAATTTTCATTATTTTTGTCTAATGAGTTTTACATCTAGGTGAGTGATGATGTTATGTATAATGATACTAGGATCGATACCTAGCATATATTCATATGACCAAGCAAAGGTTTTATGGTACTTTTTGAATAATAAGATAAATGTATCATGCTCTTGGAGTGATTTATTTAGAGATAGTTGTGGGTCAGGACATGATGGTGTACCATATTCTATTCTTGTTTTTAATTCAATAATCATAACATTTCCATATTGTAAATGATATAGAGCATTAAGAACAAAAAAAATATGATCTATTTTAGGATCCACACTAATAATGAAGTTATTAAAATGATAATTTTTTCATTTGAATTTTCCAAGTTTACAATGTTATCATGGAAGCTAAGGTTATCTAACATGGAGTAACTCAAGTATGGCTTCATCACTATGGAGTGTGGGTAAGGATCTATAATATTCCACATCAACTTCAAGATCAATGATTTTATTACCATTGTGATCATATTCAAAATTTATTTTTTATGCATATGTGGCTTTATCATCTAAGGTAATTTCAAGTGTAGGTGGGATTGTAGGTTGAGGTTGAGCAGATTCAATAGAATTGGTAATATGCATGTTAAGTTGTAGCATAGATGAAATTTAATTTGAATTGAGGTGGGTAACCTCAATGGTATTTATAGGATCATGATAAGGAAATAAATTTGGTAGATTGGTTGGTGGTGTAGAAGGTATAGGAGGTTCAAAAGTTTATTAATTTTCTAGAATTGAGATTTGTTCAACTACCCATAGGGTATCTAGAAGTGGAGGATTAATGGGAGATACATAACCTTCAATTTTTGATTCAATATCTATTGATATATTAATGACATAGACATCATGGTTGAAGGCATGTATTTTGTATAATGCTTGTTTATAGTGTTGTAGTCTAAGTCTCATGATCGATCATGAGCCATGATATAATTATCAGCATAGGTTTGGGAAATAGTGCATGAATTTGTATCTAAGGGAGAATTAGAAGTGGATGTACCCAGATCACTAAATTTTTATGGTGACATTTCTAAAAGAGCTTAAAATAATCTTTCCACTCCATATTAATTACATGTAAAGTCATCTTCTATGAAATAAACTTTGTTTGCATTACATGGAGGAGGGATATCAATGATCTTATCAACTAAAGGGATGGTATGATCACATGGAAGTAAAGAGGAAAGAAGCCACTCCAAAATGTAAGGATGTAACCTAGTGGTATTAAAATTGTTTTGTAAGTTATTTGGTTCATCATCATTAGAATTGGCAAGAGTGACCTGTAAATCTAGATTCATGCTAATGAATTTAGGTAGAGGTGTGTAGACACTCAATTTTGGCCACTTTTATGACTAAACTAGAATTTAATTCAATTTATAGCACATGATGAAATCTAAGCCTAGGAATCACATAAATTTCCCAAATTCATCCATGTAAGGGATTTAATTTCTCCAAAATGTGATGATGATTGCTTATTCGGGGTATTAACCTATATGCACTAATGACCTAGTTTGGTTTCAACCCTAATAAAATTTTGACATAGTAATTTGACACTTTTGGCCTATAGAGATATCAATTTAAAACATTTATAATAATTTCAAAAGGCCAAAAATCACTAAACATGAGCAATTACATTATAAATCTTAATTAACTTGCCTAAGTAAAAATTCCAAGTTAAATTAGTGAATTGCATTTATCAAAAAAGGAATTTTTAGACAAATATGAAGTCAAAGGTCAAAGAAGCTAATAAATTAGTGTATTAATTTTTAATTATTCCAAAAAGGTGAGTCACAACTTCATAAATATCTAAAGTGGGTTGTCATGGCTCATAAATATCTAAAACTAAGGTTTCAAGACTTTATGAGTGTTTTAACCCAACCCAAGATTATCCTGACTCAACCTAAGTTATTTTAGACTTAACCAAAGTTAAAATTTAACCTAACCTCCCTAGGGTTATAATTAGTTATTAGAGCTATAAATACAAGTGCCCACACCATATTCTAATAATATTTTGTGTGTAAGGTTATTTTTTGGAATACCTTCAAAAAGCCATTGAGATTAGTTTTATAATGCCCATTTTATGCTAAGATTCACACCAAGCCACAAGTGACCATTAGAGAAGTTATACCACCATGGAGAAGCATTTTTATAAGTTTAAAATGTCATATTTTGAGCATAAGCATTCTTATGCCAACAAGTGGACATCAAATTTGATAAAGGAGGTAAATTACATGTGTTGTTTTTATCTCTATTTTATGATCTTATTCATTAAGTTATGCTCCCCCTAGTTCTTAAGCAAGAGTTTTTAGTTCTATTGTATTTTTATGCTTGATTTTTTATCATTTGGACTAACAAGGAACTAATAAATTTTTATGTGATATTCAAACATATAAGATACATAATGGCACACCCAGTGGAACCAGGTATCCCATATGGCCAAGAAGAATGATGTGCAATCTTTAGTTTTTCTAACAAAAGAATTAAATTATTCAAGTTTAGAGTTTTAGCCTTGAAAATAATTTCATTCTATTTTTTGTGTAATCAGCAATTTTTCCCTCTATAAAAAAATATTCTCCATTCTCATGATTTGTTTTCAATCTTTATTTGTGAAAAAATGGTGGATTTAAAATGATGACTTTAACCTGCTAAATAAAAACTTCACTATCTAGATTCAGTGGCTTCAAACTTGATAAATAGTGGATTCACCAGGTAATTATGTGTGGTTTCAGTGACTTTGCTTAATTTTACATTATAATCGATGATTTCAACAAATCTAATCAATGGCTTTACCCTAGTTAATAGTGACTTCACTAATTTATAGTCTTTATCTATGCTTGTATTTTTAAGAAAATAATGGCTTTGCTAAAAATGGTGGATTCACTCTATTTCTTAAATGATGGCTTTGCTCTATGTTTTCAAAAACCCAAGAACTCAAAATGGAATTTTGTTTATTCATTTTCATTTTGTCCTAGATACAAGAAAACCCCCTAACTTTTTTGTAGGAAGTAAGGTGGAGAGAGAGAGAGAGAGAGAGACCTAGACACTTATAAATCTCACATACACTTTTGTTTGGTGTTTAAAATCAACCTAACAACACTTGTATTTTATTATTTTCAAATTTTTTACAAGTGCAAACAAGGCCAAGGGGTCAAAAATTCAATCATATTTAAGTTGGTGTTATTAAAAAGAACATATATTTTAGTTAGAGATCTTAAAGGATTTTTTACTTCTTGTTTGTTCCTTGTTATTAGCTAATTTCAAATTTCATAGATTAGATTATTTGTTTATGTTAAATTAGAAATTATATCATGTATGGTCTTCCCCCATCCCCTATAAGGAACTTGGGTGACCTAAATCACATGGTTTATTACCTTGTTTGTTTAGTCTTATAAAAAATAATGTCATGTATGCTCTCCCCAACCTTGAGTGACTTGGGTGACCCAAAAATGACCTCTAAAGTATTTCTAATTTTATTTTGTTGTATTTATGTTTTGGGTGGGAGCTTGTTTCTCCCTCATAATTTATTTAGGGGTGTGTTGACTTGGATTTTCATCTCCCAACATCGTACCAACCCCACTCCATGTTGGGGTATATAAATTGGGAACATGATACTAGGATTGCCAGGGGTCTAAGTGTCTAGCATCTTTGATCCTAATGAAAACATGAGTTAAGTCTTGTGAGACATCGAACTTCACTAATCATTACATAGTTGAATTAATTATGCAAAGGAATAGACCTTTTCATAGTAAGTTAGTGAGTATGAACCCAATTGATGTGATTGCACCCTTGTGATATACACACTTAAGAACATTTAGTGCATTCTAAAAATTATATACTTTAATCAACCCCACTTGCCTTAGAATTTCTTTCCAAATGTTGAGTTATCCTCAATCTAAGTTCGTGCCAATACCAATGCTTTAGAGATAGAGGGGGACATAAAGAAATCTATCTACATTTGTTCTTGAATTTTTAGATTAATAATTAATTACTAAAAAACAATGGTATATTGGTGGAAACTTTCTTAGAAGTTATGAAAACCCATGTTGGTTTTAGGGATAGGATGATTCATTAATTTTATTTCTATTTTCTTTGATTTACATGTATATTTTAGACTAAAATTGTTTGTTTGTATTGTCAAGTTGAAACAAAGTCCAAAAAATGTCATGTTGTTTTCACACCCCTTTAGCCTAAGAGGTGTTACTCCATCCATTTTTTGTCACACTTTTGCCTTAGATTTTTATTCCAAAATCATTTGTGTGTCACTTGTTTAAATGGTGTGTCATTATGCTACCCATTTCATCTCAAACATTTGACTTGGATTTTTTAGTCCAAAACCATTGTCATGTAATTTGTTTGAAGGATCATTGTTATGATGCCTAAATCATTCCAAAAAACTAATCATTTTTTAAAATTAATTCAAAAACCAACATTATACCTTTTATTTCAAACATGTAGTTATGCTACCCATTTTGATCTACCCATTTGCCTTAGAACATCCAAGTCTTTTTACATTAAATTTGAAACTCAACATTTCAAAGTGAAAATCCAAAACTAATTAGGCTTACGCCAAAGCCTCATCTAATTTTGGTTTAGGTAGTCTACCTTTTATGTTTAACTTGTGTCACTTGGTTTGATTTCCTATTTGACCTAAAGACCCCTTGCCTAGACTTAGCAGTTGTTTCTTTATTGCCTTGTTTAAGCATCATTTTGAGCCTAGTTGTTACCACATGCCTTGTTTAAAGTTTGTTGTGTTGAGTTTTAAAATGTAATAATTTTTTTACTCAAGTAGTATTTTTTGAACTAAATATATGAGTCTTAGAGATCCAACTATCGAGTGTCTTCTAAGTCAATTGCCTTAGCATTAGATTATTTTTGAGTTGTTTTATCAAGTTTATCCAATCTAATTGACTTAGTTCAGTTTATTTTTGAGTTATTTATTTCTAAGGCTAGCCTTATTTTTCAGACTAAAATGATTATAACCACCTTTGGGCAAATCATTGTTATTTTTTTTTAATCATAGTTTGTAATTGTTCTACCTTATCTAGATACTTTTATAGTGATTATAAATACCTTTGGACAAATTAGTACCATAGCCATAAATGAGTTTTGAGATTTTTTGATACCCTTTCCACTAATTATAACTACCTTTGATAAAATTAGTATCATTTGTTAGACTGATTTCATGTTTTTTGTTCTACCTTTGCCTAGTTTAGTTATTTTATCCTTTAAGCCTCTTTTACAGAGCTAAATGTTGTTGGTTTTTAGACCTAATTTTTTTGCTACCTTTAGAACCTTAATTTTTCATGAGACCTAGATACAGGTCTGAACATGCCTCGATCAAATTTTTTTAAGTGCCTTTATCATGTTTATTTTCAAAATTAATTTCACTTTAACTAGACCAATGCCAAGTTTATTTTCATGTCCAAATTGACCATGTTTAAAGCTAGACCTTTTTCAAATATCAATTATTTAAACCAACTTATATTGTCATGCCAAATTAGGGTTTATTTTTGAACCCACATTCCAATATAATCAAGTTCATTTTTGACCCATTTTAGACCATGCCAACCAAGTTTAATTGAAACCTAGACCTACATTAGAAACCAAGATCCAAAGTTCTCAAGGATTACCATTCTAAGACCTCATTTGATCTATGTTAGTAATCAAGCTCCATAGTGAACATTCATCACCATTTTAGTCCATCATACTTTTTCTTATGTTAGAAACCAAGCTTTATGGTACCTAAAGATTACTATTTTACACCCCCATACTTTGGCATGTGTTAATTATGCTAAGGATTACCATTCTAGGCTCTTGTCTTTTATACTGCATTAGTAACCAAGCTCCACAACACCCATTCATTAAAATTTTGAGTGATGAGGTCAACATACCCCCATTTTTTGAAAAATGAGGACCCTTGTTCAAATTATACAAATTTCTGATATATATTGAACATCCTACTTGATCAGATTGCATTATTTGAATATCATGCTTGATATAGTTTACATTGGAATTTTAGATTGTAATATTCATTTGACTTTATCTAATATTTATAACTTTGGTTTTTGTGTTTTCATGTTGTAGGTTTAATGGGGTCCCATTTGAATGAATAATGTTTAGGGTTTTATGCCTTAAATAATAATTACCCCTTTTCAACTAAGCCTTTGGTCTTTTAATCAATTAATTAAATATATATATCTAAATAGTGTTAAAAACTATTAGTATAAATGTTTTAGCCTAGGTCCCTTTTGAAATGGATTCAAATTTACATAGGACCATTTTTATACCTTAGACCTAATTCAAATTTTATCCTAAGTCCTAATTGTGTTTATTAACACAACTAAGACCTTTGTCTAAAATTTTATACTAAGCCTCTATGTATATCCTAAAAGCTTATGTCATTGATTTTATATATCCATAGGTATTAATCAAATGAAAATATGCCAAGTGGTATGATCTCTAGAACTTGAAGCAAAGATTAACAATCTATGGGTAAAGTTGGAAGTCAATAAGTCTAAGGAATTGATCGATGATGCATGTAAATAGTGAAATGGAAATATGATGGTGAGCAAAGAGTCAAGGTGTCAAAGAACATATGAAGGAATTTGAGACTAACAAGTGTCATGATCTCACTAAATTTTTAAAAAATCCAATGGTGAACATAGGTCAACAAGTTAAAGATCCTATGAAGGAACACAAAGAAACACAAGTGTCACAATCTTAACAAGTGATCAAGTAGATCAATGGTCCATGACCAATCATGTATCTAGTAGATCAATGGTGTGAACAAATGTGAACTTTTCAAAGGGCCCAAATCAAACATTAAATTGACACATGTCATAATCATGATGAATTAGATAGAGATCAACAAATAGAATTCAATCTTCTAGATCAAGATCAATGGTATAGAATAGGTCAAGAAGTCAATAACCTAGAATGAACAAGAAGCTACCACATAGCATGAAGGCATTCAAGTGATGGAGGATGATTTTAAGGTATAGTTGTCTGAATATTTTGTCATCAACTAACTGAAGGCAAATTAGTTATATTAGCCAGTGCAATGAGATAAATCTCTCCTCTCAATAAGGGGATGTTCCCTATAAACTATCACAAACTTAATTTAAACTAAATATTGACTCAGGGGTGATATCATATCATCCATTTCTCTTTTTTCAAAAATGATGTTTACAAAGTAAAGGAAAACTTTCTTGATATTAACTTAATTCACAAGAAACCCATGAGAGCACAAAGCCTATCATTGTTTATCTTTCTGATTTATAAAAGATATCACAGTAGAATGAGGTGCAGCCCAAAGTCTTCACCAAAAACTACAACAAAGTATATGATCACAAAAGATAAAAGTAGTTCAAAGACTTTCCAATATCCTTTGTTCTAAGACACTAAAACACAAACTAAAGACAATTATAGTAGCACAAAATCTCCATAATCAACTTCAAAACATCTCCCAAATTATTTTCACTCACTCTACTTATGTAATAAAATAGATAAGATTATATTAGGAAAAGGACATAAGAACAATTTCTTACACAACACAAGTTATTTCAATACAAAGTTTGAAAGGTCACTTTCTTTCTCATTCACTTGATAAAATTTGATTTACAATTTGAGCTCAAGGTCTCAAAATGCCTTTCAATATTGGTAGAGTTTTTCTTCCAATAACTCAAAGATTAAAAAAAGAGGCCCTCTTTATTTATAGGGAGAGACCTTGAGGAATTTTTAGGAAAAATTTGATTACTTTGACCTACTCAAAGATAGGTGTCCTTTTTGACTTAGGACTTCCTATATTTTTACATGTAATTACATATGAAAAAATTACATGTAAAAATGTCTAAAGTAGTTTCAAAAGTACATCTAAAAAGTGGAAATTAAACCAATGGAAAAATAGTTTCAATTTGTATCCCCATCTTTCTTCATGTGAGCATCGTGCATAGTGAAATTTGTTTGCATCCTGATACTATCTGGACTAACAATGTTCTTGAAAATCATCTTAGCTTTGACTATGGCATCTCTTACTATTGTGACTGATTTTGCATGACTAGTTAACCTAGTTTTTAGATTATCTAGAGTTAACTGATTATCCAAAATATTATCCATAGAGGCTATTGAAAATGCCTTATCTTTAAATTATTTCTAGAATATACCTTTAAATTCCTAAATCATTTATTCTACTAAAAGGAATTGGTTATCTTGTGATGTAAGTTTGCAGGTTAGCTCCTCCAATTTATGCAAATTATTGACATCATTTTGTTCACTAAATTTCCTTGAATATTCGAGGTCAGTGATCAACTCTTTAAGCACCAGACTCCTATATGTTAATGCCTCTTTAGTTTCAGTGTAAGAGTCTATATCATTAATGACACCAATTGATATTAAAGTTCTTATTTTTAGTTTCCTTATATCCACCCATTTATCAAGATGATTTTCTATGCTTTTAATATCTTGAGAAATAACATTAATGAGATCATGAAGTTCTGCTCTTATTTTTATCATTTTATCTATCTTCTTAGATAACTCTATGAGTAAGGAAACTCCTTGTGCACGCATCTTGTCTAAGTACTCTTCAAGTACTTTTCCTTTGAGATAGGTCTTTTTTGCTTTCTAAATAATATGGTATTCTATGGAAATGGCCTCAGGAGTTACAGTTTCTAGAGTGAAAGTAATTCTCCTTACCATTGCAGTAAATTACTCCACCATTACTTTGTAGTGATCCTTCATTTATTTATCTCTATAAAATTTCTGAATTAGGATGTCCATGGCTGACTGCATATCACTCTTGGCACTCTCATGGTTATCTTACCTAATTAAACTCTAGAGATAGAGTAATCATTTATATCCAAATTTTTAATGGATGCATCCTATGGAGGTCTTACAATTTCCATAAATTTGTGTCCCTTATCCCTAATTATTTTTAAAAGAATCTTTGGCTTCTTTGGGGCCTTGGCTTTTACTGGCATTAACTTATTAAAATCAAATTTATCTAGAAAGATGGCTTGTTTATTCCTTTTGGGTGTATAAGCTGATAACCATGGTGGGAGCACAAAAGTACTTACATTATGATCTATCTCTATTGTTCGCATCACCAGAGCTACACTTGCACAGGTAGTGGAAATAATAGGTGTAGTATCAATAAATATTGTACCTTTTATTGAGTGATCAAAAGTAGAACTATCTTCAATATCAAAAGATGGGGATGACAAACTAGGAATTAACCCTGAGGAATGAAGAATATCTTCAAAAGTTATTTGAGGGTTGTCAAAAATTATTTTGGAAGAAGAGGGTGATCTAGAAGAGGAAACATTAATCAAATAAATAGGTGAAGGAACTGCAATAGGTGTGTCAGGCAGGGAAGAAGAGATTCATGTTTCTTGTTGTACATTAACTTTTGGAGACAAAGTTTACTCTCTTTGTTGATTGGTAAGCCTATCCTCAATCTCCATCTATTTCATCACTGATTCTTTAGCACTTTATTTCTCAACTTCCACATCTTCTATTTCTGACTCTTTTTCCATAACTTTTAACTTCTTCATCACAAATATGATCTTAAGCTTATGTGAATTGGAAGAAGGAACATTAATTTTGTTTTTCATCCTATTTCCTTCTTTTCTTCTTACTTCCTCTTGAAATTTAGTTTCTGAACCTGTGATGAATTCTTTCAAATTAATTCTTTTATTTGCTAACCAATTATTGGTGTTTGCCAATATAGGTTCAAATATTTTCCTCAAAGAAGTCAACTCTTTTTATGACCATTAGATTGGAGGAAGAGGGGCATTGGCAATCTATTCAATATTGTATCTATCATTAATCAAATCTCTATCATCCACTAAATTTTTAGGGATATCAGCAAGTCCCAGATATTCAATCTACTCAAGAGATAACCTATTGTAGTCCATTTTCCTGACATCATTCATTGTTCTCAAATCTACCCAAACATCCTCAATCATAAGTTCATGAAATTGGGTTTTCCTCTGATTATGTCCTTCATGCCCCTATAATCAAAATTTAGTCTTCTTTTGAATTGCTTCAAGGTTACGAGTTGCATTTCAGTTTCCATGACTCTAGCCTTTCCAGTGGTTAACACTAAAAACCTACAAATTTCAACTAGGAACCTAAAACAGGGCTTCTTGAGTTCCATCTATTTATTATGCATGACAATCATTTATTTGCATAGTTCCATTAAGACCAATTTATCTAAGGGGAATCTTGGAATCATTTAAGGATGACCTTGGAAAAAGCCAACCCTTAGGTATGAGAAAGAAGGAAATTGTAAGAATATGCATCCAAAATTATTCACAACTGTCTAGGCCTCATCTGACACTCTTCTTTATTATAATTGAGGATCAAAAATATATAAAAATACTACAAAGAAAGCATCATTTACTCTCCTAAAATGATGAATAAAAC
This sequence comes from Torreya grandis, assembly GCA_037957365.1. Lineage (NCBI taxonomy): Eukaryota > Viridiplantae > Streptophyta > Pinopsida > Cupressales > Taxaceae > Torreya > Torreya grandis. The sequence continues at coordinate 1,389,812 of JARHVA010004507.1, forward strand.
CCTTCAATGTTAACTAAGAGTAGTATTGATATACTAGGATTACTCTCCTATCTCCTTCTGATGTTAAACTTGGAAAGATTCTCATTGAAGCTACAATATACACCAAATAAGAAGCAATGTAGAATTTTAAGGTAGTAGATACCTTCATCAATTACTCATGTAGACCATTGTTGACTTATTCTCTCTAGAATATGATTTGTTTGCCTTGGAGTATTATATTGATGAAGGGATACATCCATTAATGAAACTATGAGGAAGAGGGCAAACCTCTTACCCTACTAAGAAGAGTTATCAGATCACCAACTTCTTCTGTAAAGTCAGTTCTTAGAAAACTCTATGGCCACCTTGACAAATTTTCTCTTGAATTCTTGAGCCATTTATTGTTGATTACCTTCTTAACTTTTTCAGGATCTTTGTCATATTATTTTTGTGCTTCAACAAAATCAAGCTTTATCACTTCTATAACAGGAGGGTACATGAACACTTTATCAACGAATTTAGGATCCAGTCTAATTATCACATTGCCACTAGCATCCAACACAACCCTGGTATCCTTATTAAAGAACTGAGCACACTAAAGAACAAATTCTATGTTGTGATCTACTACAATAAAATAACATACTAAATGAATATTGCTTTATATTATCTTCTTCATTTTGGAACTAGGATTACTTGATTTAGTTCTTTCCACAAACTCAGCCATGCCCACATGGCCAATCTCTATATCTCTAATGTCATCAACATTAGAAGTAACTGAGGTGATTGGAAAAACACCTTGATATTTAAACTTCATTACTTTCAAATTCTTCAGAGAAAACTCAATCATCTGAAAGGGCTTTAACCAAAAGGATGTTGATGAAGAAGGCTCCTTAGAAGAAATTGCAACAAAATCCATAATCATGCAATTAGGAGAAACACTGGTAATGTAGGAAAACTACATGTCAATGATCATGAATATGGGGATGCACCTAAAAGGGCTAAAGTGCAATCAATCCAAAAAATTAGAGGAAAGCGGGCTCAAAAAAGCAAAATTGAAAAAATCCCAAAGTTAAGAAATTCAAGAGGAAGCTTTAATGGGTGGCAAAAATCACCACCCTTACATATGGGGGAAAATTTTCACTTTGCTTTGGTGGCAAAAATTACTACCCTTGTAGGTAAGATAAAAAAAATTGTGTAGAGGTGGAGAAAATAACTATCAAAGCATGTTTTATGTGTAAGAGAGGTGAAAAATGCCGACAAGGCAAAATGCAAGAAATTTGTTTAGATGTCCTAGTGGCAAAATTCACTACCACTATAGGAAATGGTAGGGACTGTTTTAGTGGCAAAATTCACCACCACTGCACTTGTTTAAAAATGTTCCATACTTGTGAATGATGGAATTTTTGTGTTTACGAATTGGTCTTGTCCGTGATGAGAAGTGTGAGAGCAGATTATTAAAGTCATCATCACTAAGTCATCTATTATGGTCTTCAACTAGATTCAATGTAGGCAAAACCTAAGTTGGGACAAAACATCGACTCAATATGAAATATAACCTAGGGCACGTAGGAGGATTGGGTGAAATTAGCCTCTAAGGCTCACTAGGGTAAAGCAAAAACAAAATGAGGGAGAACTATTGAAAATAAAAACCAAATAAAAATAAAAACCTAACCTAAAGGAAAATAAAACTTTAAAAAACAAAAATTAAGAAGTAAAAATGAAAACTAAAACTTACCTGATAATCTCAAAGTCCTAAGCTTGACAATTGGCAAATTTAAATCCTTACTTACGCGGTTGAATGGTTATAGGGTAGAGTCTAGGAAATTTTAAAAATGATCAAAATGATATTCAAAAAGCAATTTAAATGCCCCAAACCAAGTTTCAACAACTCAGTATGCACAGCCATAAATGCCACACAAATTTTAAAATTTTGGAAAATCTTTGCTCGGGTGGCAAAAATTGCCGCCCTTGTATAGGACAGGGGAAAGCCATGCACTGGTGTCAAAAAGTGACGCAAAATACATGGAAAGAAAAAAATTCAAGAGCAGAAAAAAATGATGCCTATGCATGGAAAAAATGAAAAACATGCAAGAGTGACAAAAAAATGCCACCTATGCATGGAGAAAATGAAAATTTTCTAACACCTTAAAAATGATCAAAATTAACATTTTGATCAGATAAAGATTACAATGGGTTTCATTATTTTTAATAAATAATGATGAGGGAGTGTTTTAAACTTTCCCAAGATGTTAGTCAACTTCACTTGAGATCAAGAGAAACTTGTCTCGAATGATGAACTTAGAGTGTAGATTATGAAATAGACAAGTTTCATAGGGGTTGTCCACAAAACAAGTGTAGATAATTTTGGGAACAACAACTAGCTCTAGTTGGGGAACTTCCATCAATTTTAATTTGAAATGATCAAAGGGAGTATAATCTAGCCTCTAAGTGCCTTCATCCATGCCATTGGGCCATGGAGTCAAGCTACCAAAAAAAAGAAAAAGACACCAAAAACTAAACAACAATACAAATAAAAACATAAAACTATACAAATGTACAAATAAACTTATCTGATACTTCAAGGATTGAAGTGTTTTATATGTTGCCCACTATGAGGAAGTAAGAATGGTGTTCCATCTTGATATCCTAGCAAGAATCTATTTTCACCACATAATTGATGAATGATGAATGGACCTCTCCATAAGGAATCAAACTTTCCATGCATTCTTTTTGGTTCTCACCTCTTGTCCCACAACAAGACTTGATCTCCAATCTAGAACCCATGAATCCTTACTTTCTTGTCAAAGAGTTTCTTTATCTAATTTTTATGTTCAACAATGTGGTCTACTACCATAGTTCATTATTTTTCTAGTTCAGTTAGGTACATGATCCTCTTGTTAATAGAATGTTTAAAAGTTTGGTCTTCCACTGCCTTTGCTAATTTTAGTGCTAGTGGTTCTAAAGTAATTGGTATCTCCACATTCACACCATATAGAATTTTAAATAGTGACATACCTATTTCCCTCTTAGGCATAATCTTGTCTGCCCATAAAGCATCAAATAATGATTTATGCCAAGATCTCTGATTGTCATCTACCAGTTTCTTAATAATAGTAACTAGATTCTTCTTACTTGATTCCACCTGAACATTTCCTTGTGGATAATAGTCTAAGGAATGGGAGATAATAATCTCATGATTGTATCAAAAGTCAGTAATCTCATGAGAAGAGAAACAAGTAGCATTATCTTCTATAATCTTGTTTGGAACTCCAAATCAGGAAATAATATTTTCCTTGAGGAAATTACATACCACTTCCAAAGTAGCATGCTTAACTATAATGGCTTCCACCCACTTGGTAAAATAGTCTATTGTAGTGAGAACATAGTCATGTCTGGCACTTGAAGATGGGTTCACAGTGCCAATTACATCGATACCCCATTGCTGAAAAGGTTCTTCAATCACCACCGGCTTGAGAGGTAATGCAGCCAATTTAGGTTTCCCAATGAACTGTTGACATAACTCACACTTACGTACCCAATTGTATGTATCTTAAAATAGTGTAGGCCAATAGTATCTAGCTCATAAAATCTTTTGAGCCATCATGAGTGCCAAAAAATGTCCTCCACAATCTAAATTGTGGAAAGACTCTAAAAGTTTACTTTATTGTACTTTATCCATGCAATGAAGAAATACTCCATCGAGGCTTCTTTTGTACAAACCATTGTCCCATAGGACGTAGTTAGTAGCTTTCAACTTAATAGTTATTTTTTCCTTATAAGATAGATGGGTAGGACACTCACCATTGGTAAGAAAATAAGTGATATTAGAATACCACTCATCAGTAATAGTGATAAAAAGAATTGTTGGCATGTCCTCAACTTCTGCTTCTTCATGTTCTATTTCTTTTGGTATGTTATCATCAATCAATTGACAGAGACCTCTTTCCCACACAAGCTTAGTAGGTTTGATATCAAGATCAAACTCTTTAATTTTAGAAATCCAATTGCCCCTTTTAATACCAAACCCCTGTTGATTTAAAATATACTTTACTGTTATATCAGACACCAGAACAATAGTATGTGCATTTAGGATATAGAATCAAAAATGTTTTACAGTCTTAACCATGGCATAAGCATGCTTCTCCATGTTGAATATTTAAATTCATTAGTTTTGAGAGGACAAATCATAAATGATATGAGAGATTCCACACCTTCTTCATTTTGTTGAACCAAAATCATGAAAAATGTATGTTCAAAAGCAAAGCTATATACTATGAAATATTTTTTATAATATAGACAAACCAAGATTGGAGCATGAGAAATATCTTTCTTGATATCTTAAAATTCTACTTTGCCTTTTGCAATCTAATGGAAAGTAGCCTTACCCTTCATCATGTCAATAATGTGGTGAGTTTTCTCTGAAAATTTGAGAATTAATCTTCATAAAAAGTTCACCTTTCCAAAGGAGGAATGAACAATAGTCTTACTAGTAGGCAAAGTAAGATTCTAAATAGATTGACTCTTTTTGAGTTGATTTATTTGCCTTCTCAGGATACAATGTGATCGAGAAGTCTAACTTCTGTAACCCCAAAAACTAACTTCTTAAGATTGAGAGAAATACCATTTTGCTGACAATATTCTAGCACTTATTGTAAATGATGCACATGATTAGGATGAAGTTTGGAGAAAATAGTCAAGTCATCAAGATACACCACAATAAACTTCCCTATTTCATCTCTGAAAGCAAGGTCCATTGCTCTCTGAAAGGTGGCGCTATCATTGATCAAACCAAAAGGCATTTTGTGATATGCAAATGTGCCCCAAGGTATATTGAAAGTTATTTTATATTGATCTGCTTCATTAAATTCCACTTGATTATACCCAAAAAAACCATCTAACATAGATAACATTTCTGAGCTAGTTACTATTTGCAATACTTGATCCATGATGGGTAGGAGTAGTTATCCTTAGAAAAGATTGATTGAGATTCCTAAAATCAACACAAATATAAATTTCTTCATTCTTTTTCTTTACAGGAACTATGTTCATGATCTAGGTGGAATGATGAATTATAAAAAATATCCTTACATGCAACATCTTCTAGATCTCAGAAAGGATAGTACCTAATACTTTGGGATTGTATTGCCTTTGTTTCTATTTGTGAGGCAATGACCTAGTTTTAAGAGAGATTTTATGCTAAATTTATTTAGACCTAAAAGATTTTAAATCATCATAAGAATATACCAAAAAATCAATATAATGATGAAGAAGAGTAATGAATTTAAACTTTTTATGAGTAGTACAACATTTCCCAATGTTGACCATTTTGGGATCTTCTTCCGTACTCCAATTTACTTGATCAAACTCCTTAGAGGAACTTGAATCTATTTATTGTTGTTGCTTGATATATCTATAATGATTATCAAATAATTTTTTAAGAGATACCAAACCTTTTGAAATTTTATTCCCTTTGAGTTGAAGAAACTCTTCACCAGTTTGTGAATCTATTTTGGGAACTAATTCATGTGGTAGAGATTCACCACCTTCAAAATAGAGCTCCTCAAAGCTATCCATCTTTTTAAGAAAAGAAATAATTTGATTATCACCATTAAACCCCTACTAATGGTTGGCATTATTAGATACACTTGGTCAAAAGACTAGCTCAATAGTGTATTCGTTCCCTTTGAAATCTTTATGAGGAACCATGAGGGTTGCAGAGATAGCTAATAAATTTTCTCGATCATTAAAATCTCTTGGCATTATAAAAATATTGAAAGCATCAAAAATTTAAATGAAATCCCATACGAGATTGTGATAATGTTATAATCCTTCATTTTTGGTTTGGTACAGACTTCTCACTTGATAAACCACCAATTCAGCATCTCCTTGAGCATGAAGAATTTTAACACGAACAGCTTTCAATCTAAGCAACAATGATTCATATTCGGTGGTGTTGTTGGTATTGTTTAATTTCAACTTATATGAGCAAGGGAAAATATCTCCTTATGGAGATATCAAAACAATTCTAGCTCCAAAATTGGTAGAGGAGTAGCTGCCATCAAATTCTAAAATCCAAACCTCATTAGAATTTGATCTTCTTAAAGATTCCTCTTCATTAGTGAGGGAAGATTATTTTTTACCTGAACTTTTCTCTAAAAATTCTTCTGATTTTCTATCTAAATTGTCACCTAATTAACTTTCATCTGATGAATTAAAAATATCTTTAGTGGATAGAAAATAATTACCTATTCTTGAGGATTCAAATAAAATTTGAGCTTCAGAGTTTAATGTTTGGGTAACAATATATTTTGACTCTTTCTTAGGAAGTAACTTTTGCATGATGCCTTTAACATGTATCCTTGTTTCAGATAGATCCATGTTCAACTCTCTACCTACATCTTTACAAAAATTACGTCTGAGTAAAATGCCATAAGAAGTTAGAACATAGGCCACTAAGACTGTCATCTTAATCCTCTTATCTAGAAAAGCCAAAAATGCAAATTGGGCATCTTTTATTTGACCTAAAACTGATACTTACTTGTTTTTCATGGAGAAATATCTCCCAAAATTCCTAGTTAAGGTAAGACCGAGAGAATTTTCTACCTTGATGGGAATAATATTGTTAGAGGCTCTAGAGTCTATTATATAATTAATCAACTTATGAACATTTATCAATAGAGAAACATAGAAAGGTTCTACTTTTCTAGGGGCAACAAGATGAGTAGTGACAACATTATTTTGGGTGGATTTATTATTTGAGGGATCATGAGTCATTTTTGGGAAATCTTGTCCTGTTGGGGTGGTTTTGTTTTTGATGTATTTAGCCAACCTATCAAACTATTCAAGATTATCTTGTAAGTACTCAAATTTAGACATTTGGATCTTGGTCTTCCTAGCATGATCAATTATGTCTAATAACTCGAATGAACTAGAAATAGAGGAAGGAAGTCCATCATTATAATTTTTATTTGATGTGGTACTGGTCTAAAGAATAGAATTAGAAGATATAGGATTGTTAGATGTACTTATTTATTTTCCACTGGGTCCTTTGATTGGAAAGGCAAAAAATTTCCTTATTTAGAAATTGAGATCAATGGCTAAGGTTCTTTTCTTGCTTTTCCCTTATCAACTTGCTGAGTTGACTAGTTTTGAGACATAGTAAAAATAGCATATGCTCCATCATACACCTCTCCTTTTTTAGCTTCATCTTGGTAATTCAAAAAACTAATAGCAGAGTCACCAGATAATTCTTTTTCTCATTTTAAAAGAGATTAGCATCATTTTCTTGGTCTAACTCAGGTTAGAAAGAGAGATCATGTTTGGCTTCATAATAACCAACTGCTGAGTTGACCGGTATTATTTTAATAGCAATCTTTCCCTGTGTGGGAGGAAGATGATTGGGTTGCCCTTAATTTTTGGTAGCATTACCTTGATATGAATTATTTAGAAATGTCCTCCTTGGTATATCTTGATAAGGAGGAGTAGACATTCCTTGGGACATTTTTCTTTTCAGAGCTAGTAATTCATTTGCTAACTTTTGCACTATAAGATCAGTGGCACTTGTAGAAGAATTTTCAATAGATGAGGAAAATCTATTTTTGTTAGAATCTTTTCTTATCTTACCTGTAAGGATAAGATCATCTTTGACTTCGGCAGCCAAAATCTAAGCTGCAAAAAGACATAGGGCCAGCCTACCTTAACAGAAAACTCACTTCAAGAAGTTGAGAATTGATAAAGAAGAACTTAAGATTTTTTGGTGTTAGCTGAGCAATTATACAAATTCTATTTCTCAACTTATTAAATTTAGTGATGAAGCATCTAATAATCTCATGAGGCTCCTTCATTTGTGTAAGTTGAGCTAATAAGGCATGTGCATCTTTTGCGGGTTTGAACCTACCCTTAAACCTGGTCTTGAGAGTATTTTAATTGGTTATAGTCTAAGCTTGAAGATGATAAAACCAATATGTGGAAGCACCTTACAATGTTTCTATAAAAATTATTATTGCTATATCTTCATGTTCAACACCTATCACACCACAGGATATGCAGAAAGCTTCAATATGCTCATCAAGATGAACTTTCTCATCACCATAAAAATTGGCAAAATTCTTTCTTGAACTACGAGATATTTCATGTAAAAGTGGGGTTAGATTTGGAGGGCCAAAAGTGTTACTCTAAGGGCCTTAATCATCCATGATATGATGATGAAAAGGAGGGATAACAAACCTTTGTAGGGTATGTATAGATAAAACTTTACTAGCACTAGAACTAGAAGCTTCACCTGAAATTGGAGACCTAATGTTGGTAGGAGGAAAACTCCTGATTTGTTGAAGGTAAGATTGTAGAGAAAAAATATTAAAATTATTTTGTTGTACTAACTCAAATATAGGATCAATAATACCTTGAGTTCTCTAGATTCATGTATACCGTGACTCTACCAGAATGTAGAATGAAAAAAAACTGGGGATGCTTCAACTTGAAGTGTGAAGCTTCAAATAATGCATTTGATCCCCAGCAGAGTCACCAAAAAACTATTGGGTGAATATTTTATCATCAACTAACTGAAGACAAAATGGTTATATCAGCCACAATGTAATGGGATAAATCTCTACTCTCAACAAGAGGATGTTCCCTATAAACTATCACAAACTTAATTTAAACTAAATATTGACTCAAAGGTGAGATCATATCATCCATTTCTCTTTTTTTATAAATAATGTTTACAAAGTAAAGGAAAAATTTCTTGATATTAACTAAAGTCACAAGAAACCCACGAGAGCACAAAGCCTATCGTTGCTTCTCTTGTTGATTTATAAAAGATATCACATTAGAATGAGGTGCATCCCAAAGTCTTCACTAAAAAATACAACAAAGTATATGATCACAAAAGATAAAAATAGTTTAAAGCCTTTTCAATATTCTTTATTCTAAGACACTAAAACATAAACTAAAAACAATTATAGTAGCACAAAGTCTCTATAATCAACTTCAGAACATCTCCCAAATTATTTTCACTCACTCTACTTATTTAATCAAATAGATAAGATTGTATTAGGAAAAGGACATAAGAATAATTTCTTACACAACACAAGTTATTTCAATACAAAGTTTGAAAGGTCACTTTCTTTCTCATTCACTTAATAAAATTTGATTTATAATCTAAGCTCAAAGCCTCAAAATGCCTTTCAATATTGGTAGAGTTTTGCTTCCAATAACTCAAAGATAAAAAACAAAAGAGGCCCTCTTTATTTATAGGGAGAGACCTTGAGGAATTTTTAGGAAAAACCTGATTACTTTGACCCAGTCAAAGATAGGAGTCCTTTTTGACTTAGGACTTCCTATATTTTTACATGTAATTACATATAAAAAAAATTACATGTAAAAATGTCCAAAGCAGTTCCAAAAGTACATCTAAAAAGTGGAAATTATACCAAAAGAAAAATAGTTTAAATTTGTATCCCCATATTTCTTCATGTGACCATCATACATAGTGAAATTTGCTTGCATGCCGATACTATATAGACTAACAATGTTCTTAAAAATCATCTTAGCTCTAAATATGGCATCTCTTACTGCTATGACTAATTTTGCATGACTAGTTAATCTAGTTTTTATATTATCTAGAGTTAACTGATTATCTAGAATATTGTCCATAAAAGCTATTGAAAATGCTTTATCTTTAAATTTTTTCTAGAACATACCTTCAAATTCTTGAATCATTTCTTCTACTGAAAGGAATTAGTTATCTTGTGATGTAAGTTTTCAAGGTAGCTCCTCCAATTTATGCATAAGACTGACATCATTTTTTTCACTAAGTTTCCTTGAAGATTCGAGGTCACTGATCAACTCTTTAAGCACTCGACTCCTATATGTCAATGCATCTTTAGTTTCAATGTAAGAGTCTCTATCATTAATGACACCAATTGATATTAGAGTGATTATTTTTAGTTTCCTCATATCTACCCATTTATCAAGATACTTTTATATGCTTTCAATACCCTAAGAAATAACATTAATGAGATCATCAATTTCTACTCTTATTTTTCTCATTTTATCTATCTTCTCAGATAACTCTATGAGTAAAGAAACTCCTTTTGCAAAAATCTTATCCAAGTAATCTTCGAGTAATTTGCTTTTGAGATAGGTCTTTTCCACTTTTTGAATAATGGGTTATTCTATGGAAATAGCCCCAGGAGTTACTATTTATGGAGTGAAAGTAACTCTCCTTACCACTACAGTTAATTGTTCCACCATTGCTTTGTAGTGATCCTTCATTTCTTTCTCTCTATCAAATTTCTGAATCAGGATGTCCATGGCTGACTGCATATCACTCTTGGAACTCTCATGAGTTATCTTACCTAATTCAACTCTAAAGATAGAATAATCATTTATATCCAAATTTTAAATGGTTGTATCCTATGGAGCTCTTGCAATTTCTAGAAATTTGTGTCCCTTATCCCTAATTATTTTCAAAAGAATCCTTGGCTTCTTTGGGGCCTTGGCTTTTACTGGCATCAGCTTATTAAAATCAAATTCATCTGGAGAGATGGCTTGTTTCTTCCTTTTGGGTGTATAAGTTGATAACCATGGTGGGAGCATAGAATTAATTAAATTAGGATCTATCTCTATTGCTAGGATCATCAAAGCTACACTTACACAAGTAGTGGAAACAATAGGTGGAGTATCAGTAAAAATTGCACCTTTTACTGAGTGATCAAAAGTAAAACTATATTCAATATCAAAATATGGAGATGACAAACTAAGAATTGACCTTGAGGAATGAAGAATATCTTCAAAAGTGCTTTGAGGGTTATCAAAAGTTATTTTGGAAGAAGAGGGTGATCCATTAGAGAGAACATTAATCAGAGAAATAGGTGAAGGAACTACATTAGGTGTGTCAGGTGGGGAATAAGAGATTCATGTTTTTTGTTTCACACTCTCTTGTGGAGATAAAGTTTCTTCTCTTTATTGATTTGTAGGCCTATCATCAGTCTCCATCTATTCTATCACTGGTACTTCAGTGCTTTGATTCTCAAATTCTACATCTTCTATTTTTGACTCTTTTTCCATAACTTTTGACTTCTTTGTCACAAATATGATCTTAGGCTTATGTGGCTTGGAAGAAGGAACATTAATTTTTTTATTCATCCTATTTTATTTTTTTCTTATTTCCTCTTAAAATTTATCTTCTAAACCTATGATGAATTCTTTCAAAGTAATTTATTTATTTGCTAACCAATTATTGGTGTTTGCCAATATAGGTTTAAAACTTTTCTTCAAGGAAGTCATCTCTTTTTATGACCATTCATTGGAAATATGTTTAGTATTGTATCTATCATTAATCAAATTTCCATCATCCACTAAATTCTCAAGGATAACAATAGGTCTTAGATATTCAATCTAATCAAGAGATAACCTAATGTAGTCTATTTTCCTGACATCTTTCATTGTTCTCAAATCTACCCAAACATCCTCAATCATAGGTTCATGAAATTGGGTTTTCCTCTTGATTATGTCCTTCATGCCCTTGTAATCAAAATTCATTATTATTTTTAATTTCTTCAAGGTTACGAGTTGTATTTCAGTTTCCATGACTCTAGCCTTTCCAGTTGTTAACACTTAAAATATGTCAATTCAACTGGGAACCTGAAACTGGGTTTCTTGAGTTTCATCTATTTATTATGAACAAAAATCATTTGTCTACATAGTTCCATTAAGAACAATTTATCTTAGGGGAATTTTGGAAGTATATAAGGATGATCTTGGAAAAATCCAACTCTTAGGTATGAGAAAGAAGGAAATTGTAAGAGCATGCATCCAAAATCATTCACAACTGTCCAGGCCTCATCTGACACTCTTCTTTGTTCTAATTAAGGATAAAAAAGACATAAAAATATTGTAAATAAAGCATCATTTACTCTTCTAAAATGATGAATAAAACCTTTCAATGTTAACCAAGAGTAGTATTGATATATTGGGGTTACTCTCATATCTCCTTATGATTTTAAACTTGGAAAGATTCTCATTGAAGCTACAATATACACTAGATAAGAAGTCATATAGAATTTGAAGGTAGTGGATACCTTTATCAATTATTCATGTAGAGCATTGCTAACTTGTTCTCTTGAGAAGATGATTTTTTTGCCTTGGAGTATTATCTTGATGAAAGAATACATTCATTCGTGAAACTATGAGGAAGAGGGCAAACCTCTTACCCTACTGAGAAGAGTTATCAGATCACCAACTTCTTCTGTAAAGTCACTTCTTGGAAAAATTCATGGCCACCTTGACAAATTTTCCCTTGGAGTCTTGAGCCATTTATTGTTAATCACCTTATTCACTTTTTTAGGATCTTTGTCATAATCTTTTTGTGCTTCAACAAAATCAAGCTTTATCACTTCTATAGTAGGAAGGCACATGAACACTTTATCAATAAATTTAGAATCTAGTCTAATTATCACATTGCCACTAGCATCCAACATAGCCCTGTATCCTTATTATAGAACTGAGCACACTGAAGAACAAATTCTATATTATGAGTTGATACAAAAAAATAAGATATCAAATGAATATTGCTTTTGATTATCTAATTAATTTTAGAATTGGGATTACTTAACTTAGTTATTTTCACAAAATCAACCATGTCCACATGACCAATCTTTATATCTCTAATGTCATCAATATTGGAAGTAATTGAAGTGATTTGAAAAACACCTTGATATTTATATTTCATTGATTTCAACTTTTTCAAAGAAAATTTAGTCATCTAAAAGGGCTTTAACTGAAAAGATGTTGATGAAGAAGGATCTACAGAAGAAACTACAACAAAAACCATGATCATGTAATTAGGGTAAATACTGGCAATCTAAAAAAATTGCATGTCGATGATCATGACTATGGGGATGCACCTGAAAGGGCTAAAGTGTGAGTAGGTCAAAAAATAAAGGAAAGTGTGCTAAGAAAAGCAAAATTGAAAAAATCTTAAAGTTAGGAAATTCAAGAGGAAGCTTGAATGAGTGGCAAAAATCGCCGCCCTTGAATATGGGGGAAAATTTGCATTTTTCTTTAGCATCAAAAATCACCACCCTTGTAGGTAAGAAAAAAATTGTTTGTGTAGAGGTGGTGAAAATAATTTCCAAAGCATGTTTTACATGTAGGAGTGGTAAAAAATGCTGATAAGGCAAAACATAGGAAATTTATTTAGATGTTCTAGCAGCAAAATTTGTTGCCACTATAGGAAATGGTAGGTAATGTTTTAGCGGCAAAATTTTCCACCACTGCACTTGTTTAAAAGTGTTGCATACTTGTGAATGGTGGAATTTTGGTGTTTATAAACTAGTCTTGTCCACAATGAGAAGTGTGAGAGTAGCTTATTAAATCCATCATCACCAAGTCATCTGTTATGGTATTCAACTTGAATCAATGTGGGTAAAATGTAAGTCAGATTAAAACATTGATTTGATATGAAAGATAACCTAGGGCATGTATGAGGGTTGTACAGAATTAGTCACTAAGGCTCACTAGGGTAAAGCAAAAACCAAATGAGGGAGAACTACTGAAAAAAAACCAAATAAAAAGAAAAACCCAACCTAAAGGAAAATAAAACTTTAAAAAAAAACCAATAAGTAAAAATAAAAACTAAAACTTACTCAACAATCTCAAAGTCCTAAGCTTGACAGTTGATGAATTTGAAACCTTACTTGCTTGCGAAGTCAAATGGTTATAGGGTAGAGTCTAGGAAATTTAAAAATTGATCAAAATTATAATAAAAAAGAAATTTAAATGTCCCAAACCAAGTTTTAACAACTCAGTGCATGTTGCCATAAATGCCACATGAATTTTGAGATTTTGGAAAATCTCTGCTCAGGTGGTAAAAATTACCACCCTTGTATAGGATAGGGGAAAGCCATGCACTGGTAGAAAAAAGTGACACTAATGCATGGAGACAGAAAAAATGAAAGAGTGGTAAAAAATGATGTCTATGCATGGAAAAAATAAAAAACATGCAAGAGCGGTAAAAAATGCTGCCTATGCATGGAGAAAATAAAAATTTTCTAACACCTTAAAAATGATCAAAATTGATATTTTGATCAGATAAAGATTATAATAGGTTTCATGATTTTTGAGAAATCATGATGAGGGAGTGTTGTAAACTATCCCAAGATGTCAGTCAACTTCACTTGAGATCAAGAGAAACTTGTCTCGAATGACAAACTTAGAGTGTAGATTATGAAACAGATAAGTTTCATTGGGGTTGTCCATAAAATAAGCGTAGCTAATTTTGGAAACAATAACTAGCTCCAATTGAGAAACATCCATCAATTATACTTTGAAATGATTGAAGGGAGTATAATCTAGCCTCTAAGTGCCTTCATCCATGCCATCGGGCCATGGAGTCAAGCTACCAAAAAAAAAAAAAAACACCAAAAACTAAACAATAATACAAATAAAAACATAAAACTATACAAATATCTAAATGAACTTATCTGATACTTCAAGGATCAAAGTATTTTATATGTTGCCCACAATGAAGTAGTGAGAATGGTGTTCCATCTTGATGTCCCAACAAGAAAATATTTTCACCACATAATTGATGAATGGTGAATGGACCTCTCTATAAGGAATCAAATTTTCCATGCATTTTTTTTTGGTTCTCAGCTCTTGTCCCACAATAAGACTTGATCTCTAATCTGAAACTCATGACCTCACTTTCTTATCAAAGAGTTTCTTTATCTTATGTTGATGTTTATAAATACGGTCCACTATGATAGTTCATTGATCTTTTAGTTCAGTTAGGTACATGATCCTCTTATCAATAGAATTTTCAAAAGTTTGGTCTTCCACTACCTTTGCCAACTTTAGTTATGGTAGTTCCAAGGTAGTTTACATCTCCACATTTAGACTATAAAGAATTTGAAATGATGACATATCTATTTCCCTTTTAAGTGTAATCATGTATACCCATAAAACATTGAACAACGCTTTATGCCAAGTTCTTTGATTGTCATCTACCAGTTTCTTAATAATAGTAACTAGATTCTTGTTGTTTGATTCTGCCTAACCATTTCTTTATAGATAATAGTCTGAGGAGTGGGAGAAAATAATCCCATGATTGTAGAAAAATTCAATAATATTATGAGAAGAGAAACAAGTAACATTGTCTGCTATAATCTTATTTAGAACTCCAATTCAGGAAATAATATTTTCCTTGAGGAAATTACATACCACTTCTAAAGTAGCATGCTTAACTAGAATGGATTCCATCCACTTGGTAAAATAGTCTATTATAGTGAGAACATAGTCATGTATAACACTTGAGGATGGGTTCATAGTGCTAATGAATTTGATACCCCATTACTGAAAAGTTTCTTCAATCACGATTGGCTTGAGAGGTAATGTGGCCAACTTAGGTTTCCCAATAAACTGTTGACATAACTCACACCTATGTACCCAATTGTATGCATCTTGAAATAGTGTAGGCCAATAGTATCTATCTCATAGAATCTTGTGAGTTTTCATGAGTGTTGAAAAATGTCCTCCACAATCTAAATTGTGGAAAGACTCCAAAAGTTTACTTTGGTGCATTTTATCCATGCAATGAAGAAATACTCCATTGAGGCTTCTTTTGTACAAACCATTGTCCCATAAGACATAGTTATTAGATTTTAATTTAATAGTTATTTTTTATTATAAGACATATGGGTAGGACACTCACCATAGGTAATAAAATGAGTGATATTAGAATACCACTCATTATTAGTAATGACAAAAATAAATGTTAGCATGTCCTCAACTTCTATTTCTTCATGTTCTATTTCTTTTGGTATGTTATCAGCAATAAATTGATAGAGACCTCTTCCATGCAAAAGATTATTAGGTTTGATATCAAGATCAAACTATTGAATTTTATCAATCCAATTTCCCCTTTTAGTACCAAACTCTTTTTGATTTAAAATAGACTTTATTATTGTATCAAGCCCCGAAACAATAGTATGTAAATTCAGGATATAGAATTAGAAATGTTTTACAACCTTAACCATGGCATAAACATGCTTCTCCATGTTTGAATATTTTAATTCATGAGCTTTGAGAGGACAACTCATAAATGAAATGAAAGATTCCACACCTTCTTCATTATATTGAACTAAAATCACTGAAAGTGTATGTTCAGAAGCATAGCTGTATGCTATGAAATCTTTGGTATAATCTACACAAACCAAGATTGAAGCATGAATAATAGCCTTCTTGATATCTTCAAATGATACTTTTCCTTTTGTATTCTAATGGAAAGTATCCTTACCCTTCATCATGTCAACAATGTGCCGAGTTTTCTCTGTAAATTTAGGAATGAATCTTCGCAGAAAATTCACCTTTCCAAAGAAGGAATGAACTGTAGTCTTACTAGCAAGTAGAATAAGATTTTGAATAGATTTTACTCTTTTTAAGTTGATTTTTTTGCCTTCTATAGATACAATGTGACTGAGAATTCTACCTTCTGTAACCCCAAAAATTGAGTTCTTAGGATTGAAAAAATACCATTTTGCCGACAGCATTCCAACATTTGTTGTAAATAATGCACATGATTAGGATGATGTTTTGAGAAAATAGTCAAGTCATCAAGATATACCATAATAAACTTCTCTATTTTATCTCTGAAGGCAAGGTCCATTAGTCTCTAGAAGGTGGTGCCAGCATTGATCAAACCAAAAGACATTCTACAATATACAAATGTGCCCCAAGGTGTAGTGAAAGCAATTTTATATTGATATGCTTCATTAAATTCCACTTGATTATACCCAAAAAAACCATCTTACATAGATAACATTTTTGAGTCAGTTACTATTTGCAATACTTGATCCATGATGGGTAGGGGGTAGTTATCCTTTAGAGAAGATTGATTGAGATTCATGAAATCACCATAGATATGAATTTCTCCATTCTTTTTCCTTACAAGAACTATGTTCATGATCCATATGAAATGATGAATTGGAAAAATTATCCTTACATTCAACATCTTCTGGATCTCAGAAAGGATAGTACCTGATACTTTGGGATTGTATTGCCTTTATTTCTATTTGTGAAGTAATGACCCAATTTTAAGAGGGATTTCATGCTAAGTTTATTTAGACCTAAAAGATTTTAAATCGTCATAAGAATATGCCAAAATATCAATGTAAGGATGAAGAAGAGTAATGAATTTGAACTTTTCATAAGTAGTGCAACATTTTCCAATGTTGACCATTTTGGGATCTTCTTCTGTACTCAAATTTACTTGATCAAACTCCTTAGAGGAACTTGAATCCATTTGTTGTTTTTGCTTGATATATCTGTCATGCTTATCAAATAAATTTTCAAGAGAAACCAATCTTTTTGGAATTTTATTCCCTTTGAGTTGAAGAAACTCTTCACTAGTCTATGAGTCTATTTTGGGAACTGATTCCCAGAGATTCACTACCTTCAAAATAGAGCTCCTCAAAGCTATCCATATTTTCAAGAAAAGCAATAATTTTATTTTCTCCATTAAACACCTACCAATGGTTGGCATTATTAGGTACACTTGGTTGAAAGACCAGCTCAATATTGTATTTGTTCCCTTTAAAATTTTTATGAGGAACCATGAGGGTTTTGGAGACAATCAATGACTTTGCTCAATCATTAAACTCTCTTGGCATTGTAGAAATATTGAAAGCATCAAAACTTTCAATGCAATCCCATAAAATATTATGATAATGTCACAATATTTTATTTTTGATTTGGTATAGACTTCTCACTTGACAAACCACCAATTCAGCATCTCCTTGGGCATGAAGAATTTTAATACCTTTAGCACGAGCAGATTTCAATCAAAGCAATAATGATTCGTATTCAGCATTGTTGGTATTGTTGAATTGTAACTTATATGAGCAATGGAAAATATCTCCTTTTGGAGATATCAAAATAATTCTATCTCCAAAACTAGTAGAGGAGCAGCTGTCATCAAATTCTATAATCCAAACCTTATTAAAAATTGATCTTCTTAAAGATTCCTCTTCATTAGTGAGAGAAGATTCATTTTTACCTAAAATTTTCTCTAAAAATTCTTCTAATTTTTTGTCTAAATTATCTAAATTTTCACCTAATGAAATTTCATCTAATGAATTAAAAACATCTTCAGTAGATAGAAAATAACTACCCATTCTCGAGAATTCAAACAAAATTTGAGCTTTAATGTTTGACATTTGGGTAACAATATATTTTGACTCTTTCTTAGGAAGCAACTTTTGTATGACACCTTTAATAGGTATCCTTGCTTTAGATAGATCTATGTTTAACTCTCCACCTACATATTTGCAAAAATTACATTCGAGCAGAATGCCATAAAAAGTTGGAACATCGGCCACTAAGACTATCATCTTAATCCTCTTATCTAGAAAAGTTGTAAATACAAATTGGGCATATTTGATTTGACCCAAAAGTGGTACTTACTTATTTTCCATGGAGAAACATCTCCCAAAAGTCTTAGTTAAGGTAAGACCAAGAGAATCTGCTACCTTGGCAGGCATAACATTATTAGAGTCTTTAGAGTCTATTATACAGTTGCTCAACTTATGATCATTTATCAATAGAAAAACATGAGTCACTTTTGGAAAATCTTGTCCTATAGGGATGGTTTTTTTTTGATGTATTCAACCAATGTATCAAAATGTTCAATATTATCTTGTAAGTACTCAATTTTAAACATTTAAATCTTGGTCTTCTTAGCATAATCAATTATGTCAAATAACTAGAATGAACTAAAAATAGAGGAAGGAAGTCTATCATTCTAATTTTTATTTGATGTGGTACCAGTTTGAGGAATAAAAGTAGAAGATATAAGATTATTAAATGTACTTACTTGTTTATTTTCCACTGAGTCCTTTGATTAGAAAGGTAGTTAAGTTCCCCATTTATAAATTAAGATCAATGGCTGAGGTTCTTCTCTTGTTTTTCCCTTATCAACTTGTTAAGTTGATTGGTTTTGGGACCTAGTAAAAATAGTATATGCTCTATCATACACCTCTCATTTTTTAGCTTCATCTTAGTAATTCAAAAAACTAATAGTAGATTCACCAGCTAATTCTTCTTCTCCTTCTACAAAAATATTAGCATCATTTTCTTGGTCCAACTTAGGTTGGAAAGAGGGATCATGTTTGGCTTCATAATAACCAACTACTAAGTTGACGAGTGCTTCTTCAATGGCAAGCTTCCCCTGTGTGGGAAGAAGATGATTGGGTTGCCCTTGATTTTTGGTAGCATTGCCTTGATATGAATTGTTGGGAAATGTCCTCCTTGGTATATATCGATAAGAAGGAGGATCAGACATTCTTTGGGAAATTTGTCTTTTCAGAGTTAGTAATTCATTTACTAATTTTTGTACCATAAGATCAGTGGTGCTTGTAAAAGAATTTTTAGTAGAAGAGGAAAATATATTTTTGTTAGAATCTTTTATTATCTTACTTGTAAGGATAAGATCATATTTGACTTTGGTAGCCAAAATTTGAGCTATAGAAAGATATATAGGGCTAGCCCACCTTAATAGAAAACTCACTTTAGAAAGTTGAGAATTGATAAAGAAGCACTTAAGATTTTTTGGTGTTGGCTAAGTAAATATAAGAATCCTATTTCTCAGCTTATTAAATTTAGTGATGAAGTCTATCATAGGCTCATGAGGCTCCTTCTTCATTTGTGTAAGCTGAGCCAATAAGGCATGTGCATCTCCTGTAGGTTTGAACCTAACCTCAAACTTGGTCTTGAGAGTGTTCCAATTGGTTATAGTCTGATCTTGAAGATGATAAAACCAATATTTGGTAGTACCTTATAATATTTCTACAAAAATTCTTACTACTATATCTTCATGTTTAATGCCTATCACACCACAGGATATGCAGAAAGCTACAATATGCTCATTAAGATGAACTTTCTCATCACCATAGAACTTGGGAAAAATCTTTCTTGAACTATGAGGTAGTTCATGCAAAGGTGGGGTTAGATTTAAAGGGCCAAAAGTTTTACCCCAAGGGCCTTGGGTTGCCATGATATGATGATTAAAAGAAGGGATAACAAACCTTTGTGGGGTATGTATAGACAAAAATATGCTAGCAATAGAACTAGAAGCTTCACCTAGTATTGGAGACCCAACGTTGGTAGGAGGAAAACTCCTAGTTCATTAAAGGTGAGATTGTAGAGGAAAAAGACCAAAATTATTTTGTTTCACCAACTCAAATATAGGATTAATAATACCTTGAGTTCTCTGGATTCACGTATACCATGACTCTACTAGAAGTAAAATGGAAAAGAATTAGGAATGCTTCAACTTGAAGCGTGAAACTTTAAATTATGCATTCGATCTTCAATGGAGTCACCAAAAAACTATTGGGTGAGTATTTTGTCATCAACTAACTGAAGACAAAATGGTTATATCAGCCACAGTGTAATGAGATAAATCTCTCCTCTCAGTAAGGAGAGGTTCCCTATAAACTATCATAAACTTAATTTAAACTAAATATTGACTCAGGGGTGAGATCATATCATCCATTTCTCTTTTTTTAGAAATGATGTTTATAAAGTAAAGGAAAACTTTATTGATATTAATTGAATTCACAAGAAACCCATGAGAGCATAAAACCTATCATTGCTTCTCTTACTGATTTATAAAAGATATCATAGTAGAATGAGGAGCAGCCCAAAGTCTTCACCAAAAACTAAAACAAAGTATATGATCACAAAAAATAAAGTTAGTTCAAAGCCTTTCCAATATCTTTTATTCTAAGACACTAAAACACAAACTAAAGACAAGTATAGTAGCATAAAGTCTCCATAATCAACTTCAGAACATCTTCTAGATTATTTTCACTCACTCTAATTATTTAATCAAATAGATAAGATTGTATTAGGAAAAGGACATAAGAACAATTTCCTACACAACATAAGTTATTTCAATATAAAGTTTGAAAGGTCACTTGCTTTCTCATTCACTTGATAAAATTTTATTTACAATTTGAGCTCAAAGTCTCAAAATGCCTTTCAATATTGGTAGAGTTTTGCTTCTAATAACTCAAAGATCAAAAAAAAAAAAGAGGCCCTCTTTATTTATAGGGAGAGACCTTGAGGAATTTTTAGGAAAAACCTAATTACTTTAACCTAGTCAAAGATATGAGTCTTTTTTCACTTAGGACTTCCTATATTTTTACATGTAATTACATATGAAAAAAGTACATGTAAAAATTTCCAAAGTGGTTTAAAAAGTACATCTAAAAAGTGAAAATTAGACCAAGGGAAAAATAGTTTCAATTTTTATCCCCATATTTCTTCATGTCAGCATTGTACATAGTGAAAGCTGCTTACATACTGATACTGTATGGACTAACAATGTTCTTGAAAATCATCTTAGCTCTGACTATGGCATCTCTTACTACTATGACTAATTTTTCATGACTAGTTAACTTGGTTTTTAGATTATCTAGAGTTAACTAATTATCTAGAATATTGTCTACAGAGGCTATTGAAAATGCCTTATCTTCAAATTCTTTCTGGAACATACTTTCAAATTTTTGAATCATTTTTTCTGTTGTAAGGAATTGGTTACCTTGTGATGTAAGTTTGCAAGGTAGCTCCTCCAATTTATGTAAAAGACTAACATCATTTTGTTCACTGAGTTTTCTTGAAAATTTAAGGTCACTGATCAAATATTTAAGCACCTAACTCTTATATGTCAATGCCTCTTTAGTTTCAATGTAAGAGTCTCTATCAGTAATGACACCAATTGATATTAAAGTGCTTATTTTTAATTTCTTTATATCTACCCAGTTATCAAGATAATTTTCTATGCTTTTAATATCCTAAGAAATAACATTAATGAGATCATCAATTTCTACTCTTATTTTTCTTATTTTATCTATCTTCTCAGATAACTATGTGAGTAAGGAAACTCCTTGTGCATGCATCTTATCCAAGTACTCTTCAAGTATTTTTCATTTGAGATAGGTCTTTTTTGATTTTTGAATAATGGGGTCTTCTATGTAAATGGCCTCAAGAGTTACTATTTTTAGAGTGAAAGTAATTCTCCTTACCACTGCAGTCAATTGCTCCACCATTTCTTTGTAATGATCCTTCATTTCTTTCTCTCTGTCAAATTTCTAAATCAAGATGTCCATGGCTGACTTCATATCACTCTTGGCACTATCATGAGTTATCTTACCTAATTCAACTCTAGAGATATAGTAATAATTTATATCCAAATTTTTAATGGCTGCATCCTATGGAGGTCTTACAATTTCTAGAAATTTGTGTCCCTTATCCCTGATCATTTTCAAAAGAATCATTGGCTTCTTTGGGGCCTTGGATTTTACTGGCATCAGCTTATTAAAATCAAATTCATCTGGAGAGATGGCTTGTTTCTTTATTTTGGGTGTATAAGATGATAACTATGGTGGGATCACAGAAGTACTTACATTAAGATCTATCTCTATTGTTGGTGTCACTAGAGCTACACTTGCATAGGTAGTAGAAACAATATGTGGAGTATCAGTAAAAACTACACCTTTTATTTAGTGATAAAAAGTAGAATGATCTTTAATATCAAAAAATGGGGATGAAAAAATGAGAATTAACCTTGAGGAATGAAGAATATCTTGAAAAGTGCTTTGAGGGTTTTCAAAAATTATTTTGGAAGAAGAGGGTGATCCAAAAGAGGGAACATTAATCAAAAAAATAGTTGAAGGACCTACAATAGGTGTGTCAAGTAGGGAAGAAGAGATTCATGTTTCTTGTTGCACATTCTCTTGTAGAGACAAATTTTTCTCTTTTTGTTGATTTTTAGGCCTATCATCAGTCTCCATCTACTCTATTGCTAGTTCTTCATCACTTTGTTTCTCAACTTCCACATCTTCTATTTCTGACTATTTTTCCATAACTTTTAACTTCATCACAAATAGGATCTTAGGCTTATGTGGCTTGAAAGAAGAAAGAACATCACTTTTGTTTTTCATCTTATTTTCTATTTTTATTCTTGTTTCCTCTTGAAATTTAGCTTTTGAACCTGTGATGAATTCTTTCAAAGTAATTCCTTTATTTGCTAACCAATTATTGGTGTTTTCCAATATAGGTTCAAATCTTTTCCTCAAGGAAGTCAGCACTTTTTATAACCATTAGATTGGAGGAAGAGGGGCATTGGCAATCTATTTAGTATTGTATCTATCATTAATCAAATCTCCATCATCCACTAAATTCTCAGGGATATCATCAAGTCCCAGATATTCAATTTGCTCAAGAGATAACCTACTATAGTCTATTTTCCTAACATCTTTTGCTGTTCTTAAATCTACCCAAATATCTTCAATCATAGGTTCATGAAATTGGGTTTTCCTCTTAATTATGTCCTTCACACCCTTGTAATCAAAATTTGGTCTTCTTTTGAATTCCTCCAAGGTTACAAGTTGCATTTCAGTTTCCATGACTCTAGCCTTTCTAGCAGTTAACACTAAAAACCTGCCAACTTCAACTAGGAACTTGAAACCAAGCTTTTTGAGTTCCATCTATTTATTAGACATGATAATAATTTGTCTACATAGTTCAATTAAGACCAATTTATCTAAGGGGAATCTTGGAAACATCTAAGGATGACCTTGGAAAAACCCAACCCTTAGGTACGAAAAAGAAGGAAATTGTAAGAACATGCATCCAGAATCATTCACAACTATCTAGGCCTCATCTGACACTCTTTTTTATTCTAATTGAGGATCAAAAATACTATAAACAAACATTATTTACTCTCCTAAAATAATGAATAAAACCCTTCAATGTTAACTGAGAGTAGTATTGATATATTGGGGTTACTCTCTTATCTCCTGATATTAAACCTGGAAAGATTTTCATTGAAGCTATAATATACACCAGATAAGAAGTCAAGTAGAATTTGAAGGTAGTGGATACCTTCATCAATTTCTCATGTAGAGCATTGCTAACTTGTTCTCCCTAGAAGATGATTTGTTTGCCTTGGAGTATTATCTTGATGAAGGGATACATCCATTCATAAAACTGTGAGGAAGAGGGCAAACCTCTTACCTTGCTAAGAAGAGTTATCAGATCACCAACTTCTTTTATAAAGTCACTTCTTGGAAAACTCTATGGCCACCTTGAAAAATTTTTCCTTAGAGTCTTGAGCCATTTATTATTGATTATCTTCTTCACTTTTCCAAGATCTTTGTCATATTATTTTTGTGCTTCAATGAAATCAAGCTTTATCACTTATGTAGTAGGAGGGCACATGAACACTTCATTAATGAATTTAGGATCTTGTCTAATTATCACATTGCCACTAGCATCCAACACAACCCTGGTATCCTTATTATAGAATTGAGCACACTGAAAAACAAATTCTATGTTGTGAGCCACTACAAGAAAAGAAGATACCAAATGAATATTGCTTTCGATTATCTTCTTCATTTTAGAATTGAGATTACTTGACTTAGTTCTTTTCAAAAACTTAGCCATGTCTACATGACCAATCTCTGTATCTCTAATGTCATCAACATTATAAGTAACTGAGGTGATTGGAAAAAAACCTTGATATTTATACTTCATTACTTTCATCTTCTTCAAAGAAAACTTAGTCATTTGAAAGGGCTTTAACCAAAAGGATGTTGATGAAGAAAGATCCATAGAAGAAATTGTAACAAAAGCCATGATCATGCAATTAGGGGAAATATTGGTAATCTGGAAAAAATGCATGTCGATGATCATGACTATGGGGATGTACCTAAAAGGGCGAAAGTGCAATCAAGATAAAAAATCTAGAGGAAAGTGGGTTCAGAAAAGTGAAAAAATCCCAGAGTTAGGAAATTCAAGAGGAAGCTTGAATAGGTGGCAAAAATTGTCACCCTTGCATGTGAAGAAAAATTTGCATTTTGCTTCAGTGGCAAAAATTACTACCCTTGTAGGTAAGAGAAAAATTGTTTGTGTAGAGGTGATGAAAATAACCACTGAAGCATGTTTTACATGTAGGAGTGGCAAAAATGCTGATAAGGCAAAACATAGGAAATTTGTTTAGATGTCCTAGTGGCAAAATTTTCCACCACTGTAGAAAATGGTAGGGAATGTTTCACTGGAAAAAATTTCCACTACTATACTTGTTTTAAAATGTTCCATACTTATGAATGTTAGAATTTTGGTGTTTACGAATTGGTCTTATCCACGATGAGAAGTGTGAGAGTAGCTTATTAAAGCCATCATCACCAAGTCATCTATTATGGTCTTCAACTAGAGTCAATGCTAGTAAAACCTAAGTTAGGTCAAAACATCGACTTGATATGCAAGATAACCTAAGACACGTATGAGGGTTGGGTGGAATTAGCCACTAAGGATCACTAGGGTAAAGCAAAAACAAAATGAGGAAGAACTATTGAAAATAAAAACCAAATAAAAAGAAAAACCCAACCTAAAGGAAAAGAAAACTTTAAAAAACAAAATCCAAGAAGTAAAAATAAAAACTAAAACTTAATCGATAATCTTGAATTCCTAATCTCAACAGTTGGTGAATTCAAAACCTTACTCACTTGCACAGTCGAATGGTTTTAGGTTAGAGTCTAGAAATTTTTTAAAATGATCAAAATGACAATCAAAAACTAATTTAAATGCCCCAAACCAAGTTTCAACAACTTTTCACATGTGGCCATAAATTCCACATGAATTTTAAGATTTTGGAAAATCTCTACTCAGGTGGCAAAAATTTCCACCCTTGTATAGTACAGGGGAAAGCCATACACTAGTGGCAAAAAGTGTTGTTAATGCTTGGAGAGAGAAAAATTGCAAGAGTGGCAAAAAATTATGCCTATGCATGGAAAAAATGAAAAACATGCAAGAGTGGCAAAAAATGCTGCCTGTGCATGGAGAAAATGAAAATTTTCTAACACCTTAAAAATGATCAAAATTGATATTTTGATCAAATAAATATTACAAGTTTCACAATTTTAAATAAATCATGACGAGGGAGTGTTGTAAACTTTCCTAGGATGTTAGTCAACTTCACTTGATATTAAGAGAAACTTATCTCAAATGATGAATTTAGAGAGTAGATTAGGAAATAGACAAGTTTTGTAGGGGTTATCCACAAAACAAGCGTAGCTGATTTTAGGAATAATAGGTATAAAAAGATCCCATAGAGATACCAAGTGGCATGATCTCAATGGGTTTAATCAATATCAACATCCTATGAGGAATCTAAGGATAGGAAGCTTTAAAGGCAAATCAATGGTGTGAATTTGATCCAGCTTCAAGATTACATAAGATGTTGACACATGTTCTAATGGGATAATTTTTACATTTTAAATAAATGGGAAGCATGATATGACATTGACACATAGGCATAAAACATCATACTCAAATATATTATAGACCCCAACACATGAAAGGTATAAATGTATAATCTAAGTTGTGAAAGCCCATTGTTCAAACTAGATAACCACTATTAAAGCCCTTAATAAACCTTTAAGAAAGCCATAGAATGTACATATTACACTAAATTATATATAAAATCACTATACTTTAATTGAAATAGTTGAAATATTTTCCCCAGTTACATAATTCGATCAAGATTATAGAAATGGAAACCCTTAAACATGTTTCAAATCAAGATGTGGAACTATATTTGACATTAGACATATAAGCTTGTGTGTTCAAGGATATAGAGTTTATATTTGTTACTTTGAACACATGGGATAGAAATTATTTTAAACTATTCTAGATAATTAAAAACTAGCTAGTGATCACCAAGGAAGAAGAAATGATTCTCTCTAAAAAAAGGATCTATGATGACATTGTATTAATATAAATGATTAGACTTTACTACATAGCTATAAAACAAGAGGTACTTCACTGCATTAATATTCTTGTCCCATTTTAAAGAAGCTAAGATAAATAAGGGTATGTTAATCAATAAACATATTTAGAGGAAAGTTACTTACATTTCTCCAATTGCCTTTGAGTCTTAATACAATCTCCTTAAACCCCAGATTGATTTAATCTCAATTAACTTATGGGAAAAGGAGCAGCATATGATGGATACCCTAGCTATGTGGTTAGAGTTTGGTAACTAGGTCTTTGTTGACCTTAATAATAACATCCTTATCATCTAGTTTAGACCAAGGGTTAAGATGGTAATGATAATGTTAAACAAACTATATGGATGTGAAACTATAGCATGTGTTGATCCAATATGGGTACCCATGGTTTATTTCATTATGGAAAGGGTAATAATCCTCCATTGGGTGAGATAATTAGTATCTCTTTGAGTAGACAAATATATACAATTAGGCATAACAAGAAGAATGAGATTTTCATGATGTATTATCTCATATATTCCTTATGTGCAACCACAAAGATCCCTAATTAGAGAGAATGGTCTCCAAATGGAACCCAAATCATTTCTCAATACTATTCTAATTTGCACATCTATAAATATAGGGATCACATTCAATTTATTTATGACTATGTCTAACCTATACTAAATGAGGCTATAAATGGTATCCCTATGATGAGATTTATCCCTCTAATAAATAAATATGTTGAATCAATGGGAGATGTATGGTTGTATCCTAATTGCACTATCATAAAGATTGAGGGAACTCAAGATTCTCCTCTCAAGTTGTCAGTCCATGTTCCTGATAAGCTAGCAAAGGAATAGGTGTCCTACCTATTGTTCCATGGTGTAGATGGCCTTTTCAAAATTTAAATAAAGGGACTTCTTCATAGCTTCTCTATGATAATTGACAAGACTACCTTCAGACAGTGGGATCACATTGAGACTACATCAAAACATAGACTATCTTTTAATTTAAAAATGGATGAACTTAAATAATGGGATCATTTTGGAGGAGTTAAAAAACATTTAAAACTCAAAGGTATCTTAAATGTACCATATGGTCATGATATTGGTGCATTTGAACTTATATACACCAAGGCATCCTCCTAATTTGAAGTAAATAAGATATTGAAAGAGTACAATATTAGACTTGAGTCTAGATTATACAAAGATCAGAAGGTAGATGATAGATGGTAGTTGGACCTTAGGCAATATCATTTGATAAGTGGTGAATCCTCTAAGCTCCCAATAATATAATTTTAAACAAATCATAACCCTAAAGAGAGTACGCCTGAGGAAAGAAGGCCATATGAGATAGATTTTATTTCATCAGCTCTTGGATCTTCCAAAGTAGTATAACAAGAGTTACCTCAAGAGGAAGTTCATATGATAGATATAGATCCTAATGATACTATTGGGGATGCATTAAAATTTCTATCTATATAATCTTATGAATAAGAGGTAAGTGTTGAGGAAACTAAGGAAGATAAAGGGAATTCTTTAGACTTATTACCCATTTATACTCTAAAAAGGAAAGTAGAGACTATTTTTGTTCTAAAGGACAATAGACCAAAGGTAACCATCACCCCTTCTCTGAGTGAATTCAACTTATTTAGTGAGTAAAACATTTTGTATGGGCCAGTTATCCTTGAGTGGTTCATTTATGAACCAAGATTGGAAAAGTTACCCACTTATCACCCATGGGCTTTTGTCAAGGCTACTAATATTACTATGTGGCAAGAACTGAAACCATGGATTGTTGCTTTGTAAGAAGAGGAGGCAAAGAGGTTGGCTACTCCAATCCAATCACAAGTAGAGATCCCTATTCCACAAGTGACCCAATCTTTAGTTGGGGATAGGTTTGACCCAGGGACTACTAGTTTATAAAGGGTGATAGAGAAAATAGTCCTATAAGGTGGTGAGGAGATGATATATCAAAAGGTAGAACCTTTGACTAATTTGACTCAGAAGGAAATATAGAGGCTAGGTGAGGATCCAATCTTTAAAGATGTCTTAGAGTTGACCTAAGCATAATTATAATAGTTACAAGCTAATAACAAAGGGCTAAGGTAACAAAATAATAAATTAGAGACGTAATATATCCTATCAGTGCTAGGGAATATGATCAATGAGTTTGAGATAATCATGCATGACATATTCATCTCCTTGAAATCTATAAGGTCCAAGTAGGATATGGTGAACAAATAGGGTACTTCTATCGTGAACTAAATAAACTAATGGTAGGGTTCATATAATAAGGTGAAAGAGGTGATCAATATATTGATAAAGGACCAAATTCCAAGGTTTAAGATAGTTATCCTAGCCCATTTGAATATGGTGATGGTTATATTGATGGAAAAGATCAAGAGTTTGAATAAATGGTCCAAGAGCTTGGAGGATCTCTCTAGTGATTTCAAAAAAATAAAAAATAGGATGGTGCATTTATTGGGGAGCCTAATCAAATATCTAACTACCATCAACCCCATTCAATTAATAATAGATTATGAAATCAAACACATGGTAAATTAATTCATTCAGGAGGTGAAGATCAAGAGCCAAGGCAAAATAGGGGGATAAAAAAAGGATATTGGACATGATCCTATCTATAGAGGATAAGATTGGTGATGTTAGAAGCATCAAGGAAGATTTAGGTAGGGTTGACAAAGATCTCAAAGGCTAGGCTGATCAAAAAGAACTTTTCATGGAGACCATCATCAACTTCGAGATGATTGATGATCAACATGACAAGGTAATACAGATCCTAGAACAAGGATAAAGGAATACAATAACAAGTGATTTTCAAAGCCAAATTTGTTTATTTAAGCATATTGTTTTATAACTAAACATGTATATAGTTTGAAAATTGAATATTCTATTATGTAAAATCCTATGCATCTTGTAAAGCACATTGTCTACAAGTCATTCCATTTAGAAAGTGTCATTAGTTATAAAAGGTTGTAGAATGACATCTATCCTTGACACTTGTGCAACTTTCACTTGATATGAATGACTGACATACATCCTTAATATTATATAAAAGGGGTATTATCATTTTTAAAATAGGAATAATTTTTGGAGAAAAAAACATTATGTAAATCTAGAGCAATTAATACAAGAAAGGAATTCTACAAAGATTGTCCAATATTTGTTTGTGTGATTGTCATCATGGTTGCTTCCTCAACATACTAGTCTAATGTTTAGATTTTAATGTTTTTTATGGATTCTATATGTGTATACCTAAATGTAGAGTTTTTAATTTGTGCTTATTCAATATTGATTGAAATATCTTATATTCATTTCATTTTCCTTGCTTTTCTTATAGATGTGCTAATGTAATTTACTTGGAGTAAATCTTTAAATTAAATCTGGTTTCTTATTTACATTGTTTCAACTCTTATTATATGTTTTCCTTATATATGATAGGATTTTAACCTTAGCTATTTCAGGTCATATATTAGTTTTAATACATGTTTGGATGAAATTTAATCTTTGTCATAATGTCTAGATTGAAGATCAACAACATCCTTCTTCTCTACCCTAACCTTCCTTTTGCTCATTTTTTAATCAATTCACTTTATTTTATCTTTCATTATAAATATACATGCTATTTTATAATTTAGATTTTATGTTTTGATCATAATTCACTCTACTTAGTTCAAATTACTCTCATTTTTCATGAGTAATCTTAAGACCAAGATTTCTCCCAACAACCATCTATATTATCATTTTTTATGAAATAGTTCATTGCTTTGCTTCTATTCCACCAAAGATATTAGGAATATCACAACTTGAAACTCATGTAATGGCCATTTATCTAAATCTTTGTGAATTTGAAGTATCTTTGCAAATTTTAGTGAATTTTTTTCAAAGATAAATGAATTCTTTGCATATTTGTGTTATTCTTAGCTCAATTGTGTAAAGATATTGATATTCAAGGTTTCAGACCAGTCTTTAGGATTATTTATCTAAAGATGGATATTATTTCAATATTCATTGTAAATTGTTGCAAAGGTAGCTTAAACTTTGTAAATCTAGTGCATTTTAGGTTAGTATTAGCAATTTTGTTCAAATATTGATTGATTTTATGCAAATATAGGTTTATTTAAACTTAGAAGTGTAACGATCATTCAAATTCATCACTTTTGAGATATATTTAAGCTAATTTAGTTAAAAATAGTTGTTATTTATATAAATTTGTGCAAAATTTTCTTAACATACAAATTTGATCATTGTTATTTGTAAAGATAAGGTTTATACATCATATTTTAAATAGGATTTAAAGTTTATAAGTTGGAACCGCCAAGAATCAGGACTAGGTCATGGTCTAAATCAAATCTAACTCTTCTTTCTTTATAATTTCATAGGAAAGAAAGAGCAGATAAAATTAAGATCAGGGTTTCTAAATCCCAACCTACTTCACCTATTTTTGGTGCTCCATATTCAATATTTATCAAGGCATGTCTTAGTTAGGTGGATCTCCCATAAATGTGCCTAGTCAAGTACATGACTTACCTAGAAATATTGAGAAATACTTGCCTTATTTTAGTCCTAATGGTGTGGTCATTGTTGAAGAACATATCAATTCTTTTAAGGATGCCTTGAGATTGTTGAATGTAGTTCATGAAGAATTTTCATGTATATTGTTTCCTTTTACTTTCAAATATGTTTCATATGATTTATTTCTCAACCTTCCTAAAAATTATATCACCAATTGGAATGATTTTAACAATTAAAAATTGATCAATTTGGAAAGATCATCAGTCCTTGTCTCCTTTATCAACAATTCACTACTGTGAAAAGATATTCAAGTGAAACTATTAGATCTTTTAATTATAGATTCTAGAAGATGTTTAGAAAAACTATAACTCCCTATATACCTAATGAAGACTTATATTTATATATTTATAAGGATGCTTTAGATCCCATAACTTCTATGTTTTTGAAAATGTCTTTTGGAGTTATAAATACATTAACCCTGGCCTATATTAGAGCTATGATAATTAATGATCAAATTAAACCTCAAGCTCAAATGTAATATGTTAATCCTAATTTTCCTATTCTAAATTTCATTCCCAATGATAATCAAAACATGCCTAATTTAAACCAAACACTAGTATTGAATAAATTACCTTTGAGTCATGCTCATCTTGGTCAAAACCTAAGATTCTTGAATAACACTAAAAATGGATTTCATCTCCAAGCTCAAAGAGCTTTGGTGCCAATATCTAGTAGTATTACTCAAGTTCAAAACCTAGAGACACCAAATAATGAGAATGAATTCATACTCAAAATGGTTCAAAAACTAAGCATTGATTTCCTTTAATTAAAAAAAAAGTAGGTAATACTAGGGATAACTCTAACAAAAATTATTATTATCAAAGGTTAAATATACCTAAAAATAGGTTTCACAATGGTAACAACAACAATAATAACAATGAGTCATCTACAAATAAGAACAGTCCTAAGATAAATATGCATGATGTAGCTTTGACTAAATATTACAAGGTTCATAACACTTTAAAGCATGGTGAGTTAGATTGTACTAAATTTTTTAATGATTTTGAATTTTTTTAAGATGAATTAGATACATTTAAATGTGGACCTAAAAAAGATAATACTAAAAGTACATATAGTTCTTCAAAGTCATCTAAATATGCTGACATAACTCTGATGGTGGAGACTTTTGATTTCCCATTCTAAGAGGAGAATGAGCCTAAAGATACTCTAGAAGAGGTTCATTCTTTTCAACAATATTTGAAGAAGACTTATCCACTAAGGATTATATAACTTAATAAACTTTTGAAAAATTTAACTCTACCAAATAATTTTGATACTCCCCCTAAACCTATAGCTGACAACAATCCAAAACCTCTAAATGGAAGTACCTCTAAAAATAATGTTGATACATCTAGTGCTTCTACTAGGAGTGTATATAATATAGTGGAGTACATGAAAAATATTAAATCTAATATCACTTTACATGAGTTGACTCAAATTACTGATTAAAGAGTCTTATTGCTTTAATGTTTATCTAGGAAGCCTAGTAAGTCGCCAAAGGCTGCAAATGCCAATGTAGTGATGTATAAGAATACAATAGAAGTTCCCCCTTTCTTGCTAACAATTAGGGTTTTTGGTAAAAAATTGCATAATTATTTGTTAGATTCAAGTGCTTATACCAATATCATACCCAAAGGTATTTTTGAAAAACTAGGTTTAACTCCAATTAAATCTGATAGAGTAGTTACTCAATTGGAAAAATTAAGAATTAAAGTAATTGGATAATTGTTGAATATTCATATGTAGATTTCTATAGAGACAATGATATAATAGTTTATAAATATTCAAGTTGTGTATATTCCAGATGCTTATGGAATGTTTCTAAGTAGAGACTCAACCAAGTCTTTAAATGGATATATATCAACTGACTGTTCTCATATGTGGCTTCTATGGAAGGGATTTCCCAATCAGATTAGAATTGAAATAGAGCCAAAGATGAGACACATGATCACCAAATATAATGTATCAATTGAAAGGGTCAACATGGTTAATTTTGATTTAGGAGTTTACACTCTTGACACTTCTAAGGTATGTGACTCTAAATATTCTCATGTTATGCCTAAAATGTGGAAATTATACTTTGATGGTGCTAGATGTAAATCTGGTTTTGGATTTGGAGTTGTTATAATCAATCCCATTGAGAAGGAATTTAATGCCTCTTAAAAACTTTAGTTTCCATACACTAACGATTTGGTAGAGTATGAAGCATTAATTTTAAGATTATAATTTGCTATCAAAATTAAGGTCAAATAACTACTAGAGTATGGTGACTCTAAACTAGTGGTTAACCATATTAGAATTAAGTACCAATGTAAATTATCTTATCTTAAGAAATATAATTTTAGAGTGTGTGACTTAATTGAGTACTTTGATGTATTTAACATTGTTTCAATTACTAGATAAGATAAAAATCTTGTTGATGAGATAGCCTTAATTATAGCTAATCTTATGCCTAATCAATATTCTAAACTATGAAACCTAAGCATCGAGTTAGTCCCATGTCCCTCAGTTCCTGATAATGTCCATCATTTTCAAGTATTTAGTGATGATCAATAGATTCTAGACTTTATGAATCATTTAGGAGTATTTGAGTCTCATATCATTGATGAGGTCAATGAAAATTCTCTTGATGAAGATAAAGTTGATGATAAAATAGTGAAATTAAGTGATGATAAAATTCCCAAAGGCATGATTGCCTTAGAAATACTATTTGACATAGACCAAATGGTTGAAACTTTCAAACTTCCTAAGGTGAATGGTAAAGATTATAATGTAGTCAACCTAGGGACTCAAAGTCAACCTCATCTAGTAAATATTGGTACAGCCTGCACACATGAAGAGTCTAGAGAAGCTAAAGAGTTGTTGACCAAGTAAAAATATGTTATAGCATGGTCCTATGAAGACTTAAAGATCTTTGATCCTAAAGTCATTACCCATACCACTCCATTAAAATAAGATTGAAAACCTTTTAGGTAGAAACAAAGACTAGTCAACCCTATTTTAAAACCATTGATCTACAAAGAGGTCAAGAAGCTATTAGATGTAAAAATAGTTTTTCCCATTAGACATTCTACGTAGGTAGCTAACTTAATACCATTTAGAAAGAAAATTTCAAAAATTAGATTATGTATAGACTTTAGAAATTTGAATAGAGATTTTGAAAAGGATACTTATCCTTTACCTTCCATTGACCAATTTATTTAAATTATTAGTGGTTTTACTATGATGTCTTTTTTGATGATTTTTTAGGTTATGATCAAGTACTGGTAAACAAGGAGGATATAATGAATATTTCATTCCCAATGAAATGGGGCACTTTTGCTTATAAAAGAATGCCTTTTGGACTAATAAATGTAGGAATAAATTTTCAAAGAGATATGGACCATAATTTTCAAGGTCTCATAGGTGAGTGCATCATCACATATATGGATGATCTAGCTATGTTTTCTAAAAATAGGGAATACTACATCATGCATTTATAGCAGGTATTTGAGTGTTGTAGGAGGTATCAAATTTCTCTCAACCGTAAGAAAATAATTTTTTGTGTTACATAATGGAAGTTACTAGGACATGTTATAACCAAAGATGGGATTTATATATATCCTAATAGATTTGATACCATATCCAAAATATAATCCCCTTACAGTAAAAAAGAATTAAAAACTTTCTTTGGGAAAATCAATTTTGTGAGAATGTTCATTTTTGGTTTTGTAGAACTTATGAGGCCACTTAATGACATGTTGAATAAGGATTCAAAGTTCATATGCAATGAAGAAGTAAGGAAAGCCTTTAAGGACATTAAATAAGCAATAGTATAGGCACTGATGTTGATAAGTCTTGATTTCACAAAAGATTTTTATCTTTATTCTTTTACTTCTGATCATACTATAGCTATTGTTTTAACTCAAAAAATAGATAACTATGATCATCTTATTACATTTATGATCACTAAATTTAATAATTTTGAGTTAAATTACTCTTTTATTAACAAACAAGTATTTTCTTTAGTTAAGGTAGTTAAGAAGTTTAGACACTATATTCTTAGGAATAAAGTGCATACAATATTTCCAAATCTTACTACTAAACTTATGTTTAGTCAATGAAAACTAGGAGAGAGAAGAGGTAAATGGATGTATATACTCCAAGAGTATGATCTTAAAATAAAAACTGCCAAGTTGATAAGGTGTCAAGGATTGATTCAATTAATTGTTAACACCAATCTTAAATTAAGTGTCATACAGGTTGATCAAGAACAATTCTAGCCAAATGATTGGTATGAAGTAATTGTTCATCTTCTAATCAATTTTTCTTGTCCTTCAAGATTGAATATAGAGAAAATAAGAGCTTTGAGGCTCAAGGAAACACATTCTTTGATCAAATATGGGGTACTCTTTAGGAAGAAATATGAAGGTATATACTCAATATGTGTTTTAAAAGAAGCAACTAATATCTTGAGTACTTTTCATGAAAAACTTGGAAGTGGATTCCCCCTAGAAAGAAAATAGCTCATAATATCCTAAGGGTAGGATATTATTGTCCCACCATCTTTAAGGATGCACACATACATGTTAGAGAGTGTCATCAATTTCATATTTTCAAAACTAAATAACCAAAAGAATCTATACCATTGAGACTAATTATGAATGACAAACCTTTTAATCAATGGGGATTAGAGTTTTTTGGGGTGATCAACCCCAATTATTCAAATGGACACAAATATGTTCTTACTGCTACTAATTATTGCACAATATCAATAAAATTAGTGGAAACCAAGCAATGTAAGACTAAAGATGTAATCAAGTTCTTGGAAGAGAATATTTATACAAGATTTGGGACACTAGTTTCATTAGTCTGTGATAATGTATCATCCTTTATATCTATCAAAATGACTAAGTGGGCCTATGATAGAAACATAATTCTCAAGTTTTCATCAAATCATTACCCTAAAGGTAATGGAGTCTTAGAATCATCAAACAAAAATTTGATGAAAGATATCAAAAATTCTATAGTTCTGCAACTGAGAACATGGCATAAATTGCTCAAATATGCTCTTTGGGGAAATAGAACTAGAGTGAAACAAGCTTTGAAAGCATCACCATTTCTGATATTATATGGTCAAGAACCTATATTTCCCATTACTCTTAAGCTTCCAACCTATAAGTTCATATATGAGTATATGGAATAAGATCAAGAGTTTGTCAATTCAAAGTTGCTTGACATCATTCAAATGGAGGATGCAATGGAAGAAGCATTTTCCAACATTAGTATACATTAAACCATAGTCAAAATATGGTTTGAAAAGCATTCAAAGATAAAGGTGTTCAGGTAGGGAGACCTAGTTCTCTTATGGGACAAAGCCTCAGAACCAAAAGAAAAACATGGGAAATTCACTCCTTTGTGGATTGGCCCTTATCAAATTACTGAGACATTGGGAGACAACACCTTTAAGCTCAAAGACTTGTAGGGAGTAGAGTTCACTTTACCAACAAACAATAAATACCTCAAGCACTACTTCTCTATTATACCACCTCAAGTCTTCATGGAGTAATTTTTAAGATTAGTTAGAGTTAGTGTAAGTAGTCTTAGATTAGTTTATTTTCCTATTCTTTGTTTGTGCATAGTGTTTGTAAATATTTGTTTGATTATTTTTTGTTTTGCTTATTGTGGGTTTCGTTTTCATTATTTTATTCCCTACTTTTAATAAGTCTTTTCCAATATATTTTCCAAGTTCTAATTCATCTAAATGCTTAAAATAACTTCTCAAATTAGGAATGTAGGTATGCCTCTTAAGCATTGGATGATCATGGCTTCTAGAAATTTGAGTTTGATGTTATAGTTTTGAGAAATTGGTGAAGACTTATATCTAGGTTAGTTGTTTCTTAAAATAGTAAACCTTATTTTTATCTAAGTTTGATTCTAATAAGGATTGCACATATTGAGTGCAAGTTTGAATTATTGGAGAAAAGTCATGCTAGAACTTAAGAACACTATTACCTAGGATGAAGTTTATGATCAAGGATGATTGTCTAAAAATCAAACATTTGAAAAAAACCCTACAACTTGGCTAATTTTGGTTCCCAACCTTTGTTGCAAAGATAAATATATTTGAAAAAATACAAAAATAAGAGCCTTATTTAAAATTAAAAAGATTTCTAAGCAAAGGTGATCTAGGTTACCTCCATCGGGGCTATGGATGCTTGGCTAGTAGTGGAGCCAAATGTATCTCTATCAAGAATATGGACGCCTAGTTGGTAGTAGAGCAATGCCCAATCCTTCTCTTTTCGTAAAGCATGATTATTAATGAATATCTAAATAGGCTATAATTCAATGTTAATGATTAAGGTTATGAAGTTTGGAAGTTGTTCTCTAAATTCCATGGTAATCAATGAATGAATCAAAACACACACACACACACACATAACATGACTACGTTTTGATGTTTGAACCTAATTTTGCATTTGTAAGACTTGTTTTAATTATGAATTGATCTTAATTATGGTACTTGATCATGTGGAATGAGTAGCCTAGTTACTAGTTTAAACCAAGAGTATGTAAGCTATAACATATTTCTATGTTCCCCTAGAAGTCACCATTTGTTGAGGTCAACATACCCCCAATTTTTGAAAAATGAGAACCCTTTTTCAAATTTTGAAAATTTGTGATATAGACTAAACATCTTACTTGATTAGATTGCATTATTTGAATATCATGCTTGATCTAGTTTACATTGGCATGTTAGCTTATAATCTTCATTTGACTTTATCTAATGTTTCTAAATTTGGTTCTTGTGTCTTCATATTATAAGTTTAATTGGATTCCATTTGAATGAATAATGTTCAAGGTTTTATGCCTTAAATACTAATTACCCCATTTTAACTAAGCCTTTGGTATTTTAATTGATTAATTGAATCTATATCTAAATAGTGTTAAAAACCTTAGTCTAAATGTTTTAACCTAGGTCTCTTTTGAAATAGATTCAAATTTACATGGGAACATTTTTATACCTTAGACCTAGTTGAAATTTTATCCTAAGTCCTAATTGTGTTTATTAACACAACTAAGACCTTAGTATAAAATTTTATACTAATTCTCTACATATATCCCAAAATCTTATGTCATTGATTTTATATATCTACAGGTACTGATCAAACACAAATATGCCAATTGGTAAGATATTAGGAACTTGAAGCAAAGATCAATGATCCATATGAAAAGCTAGAAGTTAATAAGTCCAAATAATTGATTGATGGTGTGCATTAATAGTACAAAGGAGATCTGAATGTGAGTGATGAGTCAAGGTGTCAAATAACCTATGAAGGAATGTGAGATCAACAAGTGTCATGATCTCGATAAAGCTATAATAAATCTGATAGTGAGCATAGTTCAATAAGTAAAATATCTTATGAAGGAACATAAAAAAAGACAAGTATGACAATCTCAATAAGTGATCAAGCAAATCGACGGTCCATGGTCGATCATGCATCTAGTAGATTGATGGTGTGAATGAAGGTGGAATTTTAAAAGGGCCTAAATTTAATGTGGTAATGACACATGTCATAATCATGATGAATCAGTGGAGATCAATAAATAACATTTAATCTTCCATATCAAGATCAATAGTGTGGAGTAGGTCAAAAAGTCAAGAACCTAGATTGATTGAGAAGCCACCATATGGAACAAAGGTGTTTAAGTGATTGAGAATGATTACAAGGTACATAGAGATCCCACAAAAATACCAAGTGGCATGATCTCAGGGTGTTTAATCAAGATCAATAACTCATAAGAAAAGCCAAGGTTCAGAATCTCTAAAGGAAAAATAATAGTGTGAATTTGATCTAAATTTAGGATTACATGAGATGTTGACACATGTTCTAATGGTAAAATGGTCACATTTTAAATAAATGGGTAGCATGACATGGAATTTCCACATAGGTAGAACATGTCATATTGGGACATGTTGTGGACCCAAACACATGAAAGGTATAAATATTCAATCCAAGTACAATTTAAGTCATGAAAGCTAATTATTCAAACTAGTTGACCACCATTAAATCCCTACATAAACCTTAAATAAATCCCTAGAGTGTATAGATTACCCTAAATTATCTCTAGAATCACTATGATTGAACTAAAATAGTTGAATTATCAATCCCAATTGGATAATTTGATCAATATTATAGAAATGTTGACCCATAAGCATGTTTCAAAGCAAGATGTGGAGCTATATTTGACATAAAATGTATAAGATCATGTGTTCAAGGACATGGAATATGTAACTATTACTTTGAACATAGGGGATAACAATTATTTTGAACTATTTTAGACAATTGAAAACTAGGTAGTGATCACTAAGGAAGAAGAAAAGATTATTATAAAAGGCTCTGTGATGACATTGTAGCAATATAAATGAATGGACTTCACTACGTAACTAAAAAAGTAGAGGTACTTCACTTTATTGATATTCTTGGTCCCATTTTTAAAGAAGCTAAAATAGACAAGGGTATGTTAATCAATGAACATAATCATAGGAAAGTTGCTTACATTTCCCCAACTACATTTGAGTCTTATTATAAGCTCCCTAAGCCCCAGATTTACTTAACCTCAATTAAATCAAGAGTAAAGGAGCACCATATGATGGATAACCTAGCTATGTGGTTAGAGTTTGGTAACTAGGTCTTTGTTGACCTTAATAAGAACATCCCTATCAATCAGTTTAGACCAAGGGTTAGGATGGTAATGACAATGTTAAACAAACTGTATGGATGTTGAACCATAGCATATGTTGATCTAATATGGTTACCCATGGTGTATTTCATTGTGGAAAGGGTAATAATTCCTCTATTAGGTGAGATAATTATTATCTCCTTGAGCATACAAATATATACAATTAGGCATAAGAAGAAGAATGATTTTTTCATGATGTCTTATCTCCTATATGCCCTATGTGTAACCACAAATATCCTCAATCAAAGATAATTATCTCCAAATGGAACCTAGATCATTTCTCAATACTATTCTAAGTTGCATATCTATAAATATAGGGATCACATTCAATTTACTTATGACTCTGTCTACCCTATACTAAATGAGGCTATAACTGGTATCCTTATGATGAGAGTTAGCACTCTAATTAATAAATATATTGAATCAATGGGGGATATATGGTTGTACCCTGATTGCACTATCATAAGGATTGAGAAAACTCAAAATTCTCCTCTGAAGTTACCAATCCATGTTCCTAATAAGATATCAAAGCAAGAAGTGGCCTACCAATAATTACATTATGTAGATGGCCTTTTTAAAACAAAAAAAATGACTTCTTCACATCTTCCCTATGACAATTGGCAAGACTACCTTTAGACAATGAGATCACATTAAGGCTCCATCAAAACATAGACTATCTTTTAATTTACAAATGGATGAACTTAGATAATGAGACCCTTGTGGAAGAGTTAAAGAACATTAAGACACAAAGGTATCTTGAATGTACCATATGAGCATGAGCCTAGTGTATTTGATATTTTATGCACCAAGGCATCCTCCTACTTTGAAGTAACTAGGAGAATGAAATAGTACAATATTATATTTGAGTCTAGATTATCCAGAGATCAAAAGTTAGATGATATATGGTATTTAGGCCCCAGGCATTATCATTTGATAAGTGGTGAATCATTTAAGCTCCAAATAATATAAGTTAAAATAAATCATAAACCTGAAGAGAGTAGGCCTAAGAAAAGAAGGCTAGATGAGATAACTTCTAGTTCATCAGTTTTTAGATCTTTCAAAGTAGTAGAACAAGAGTTACCTTAAGAGGAGGTGCATATGATATCTCTAAATCCTAATGAAATTGTTGAGGATGCATTGAAAATGTTATCTATGGTATATACTATAGAATTTGATGAAGAATAAGTATGTGTTGAGGAAACTAAGGAAGAGAAATGGAAGTCTTTATACATATTACCCATTGATACTCCAAAAAGGAAAGTATATACTACCTTTGTTCCGAAGGTAAAGAGACCAAAGGTAACCATCACCCCTTCAAAGTAAATTCAACCTATTTAGTGAGGAAAATATGTTATATGGGCCACCTATCATTGATTGGTTCATTTATGAACCAAGATTGGAAAATCTACCCACTTATCACCCATGGGCATTTTTCAAGGCTACTAATATCACTATGCAAAAATAATTGAAACCATGAATTATTGATTTTCAAGAGGAGGAAAAGAGGTTGGATACTCTAATCCAATCATCAAACCAATCACAAGTAGATATCGATATTCCACAGGTGACCTAATCCTCAATTGGGGTTAGGTTTAACCTAGGTACTATTGGTTTATAAAAGGTGACTAAAAAAATAGTCCTATAAGGTGGTAAGGAGATGACATATCAAAAGGTATAACCTTTGACTAATTTGATTCAAAAGGAAAGATAGAAGATAGGTGAAGATCCAATCTTTGAATAATATTTCTTAGAGTTGGCCTAAGCACAATTATAATAGTTATAAGTTATTATCAAAGGGATAAGGAAAAACAATAAGAACTTAGAGAATCAATCTATCATATCAGTGTCAAGGGATATGATCAATGAGTTTGAGACAACCATACATGACATATTCAACTCCTTGAAAGCTATAAGGTCCAAAAAAGATATGGTGAACAAATAGGGTACCTTGGTTATGAACCAAGTAAACCTATGGTAGGGTTTATATAATAAGGTGAAGGAGATGATCAATATATTGACATAAGACCAAATTTTAGTAGCCCATTTGAATATGGATATGGCTATATTCATGTAAAAGATTAAGAGATTGAATAAATGGTCTAATAGCTTGTAAGATCTCTCTAGTGATTTCAAACAGTTGGAAAATAGGATGGTGTATATATTGGGGAGCCTAATCAAAGATCCAACTATCATAAAACCCATCGGATTAATAACATATGATGAATTCAAACACATGGTAACTCAATTCATGTAGGAGGTGAAGAGCAAGAGCCAAGGCAAAATAAGAGTAGATAACAAAAACATATTAGACATGATCCTATCTATAGAAGACAAGATTGGTGATACTATATGCATTAAGGAAGCTTGAAGAAGGTTAAAAAATATCTCAAAGGCCTAGCTGATCAAGAAGAAGAAATTTTCATGGATCCCATCATCAACTTCAAGCTAAATGATGATCAACATGATAAGGTAATAAAGATCATGGAGCAAGGACAAAGGACTAGTACAACAAGTGCTTCTCAAAGTCAAATTTATTGACTTAAGCATATTATTTTGTAACTAAACATGTATATGATTTAAAAATAGAATATTCTATTATGTAAAAGCATATGCATCTTGTAAATAACATTGCTTATAGGTTAGTTCATTTATAAAGTGTCATTATTTCTAAAAGGTTGTATAAGGAAAGTTGTCCTTGACACTTGTGCAATTGTCTTTTGATATTATTGACTGACATACCTCCTCAATATTATATAAAAAGGGTATTATCATTTTTGAGAGAGGAGGATGTTTTGGAGCATAAAATTTTATGTAAATTTGGATTAATTAACACAATTAATGAATTATGTAAAGATTGTCCAATATTTGTTTATGTGATTGTCACCATAGTTGTTTACTCAACATACTAGTCTATTTTTTAGATTTGAATGGTTTTTAATAGATTCTAGATGTGTATACCTGAATGTAGAGTTGTCAATTTGTGCTTATGAAAGATTGATTGAAAGATCTTAGATTCAATTCATTTTCCTTACTTTTCTTACAGATGTTCTAATGAAATTTACTTGTAAGAGTAATTCTATAAATTGAATTTGGTTTCTTATTTATATTTTTTCAACTATCCTTAGATGTTTGTCTGTTATATGATAGGATTTGAACCTTAGTTATTTCATGTAATATATTAGTTTGAATGCATGTTTGAATGAAATTTAAGCTTTGTCATTATGTTTGGATTGAAGATCAGCAATATCCTTCTTCTTTTTGCTCATTTTTTAATCAATTCACTTTAGTTTAGTTTTCATTGTAAATATACATGCTAGTTTAGACTTTAGATTTTATGTTTTGATCATAATTCACTCTACTTAGTTTAGATTACTCTAATTTTTCACAAGCAAGCTTAAGACCAAGGTTGCTCCCAACAACCAACTATATTATCATTTTTGTGAAATAGTTCATTGTTTTTTTCTATTCCACCAAAGCCCTCAGGAAGATCATAACCTACAACTCATGCAATAGATTCTTTGAATCTAGAAATGAGAAGTATTTTTTAGACAATCTATAAACCCCTATGATACACTTTTAGGCATCAACACTAGGCCCTTGTCCTTTTTCCTATGTTAGAAACCAAGATCTATAGTGCCTAAATATTACCATTTTAGGCCCTCATCCTTTGGCCTACATTGGCAACCAAGCTCCATAATGCCCAAGGATTACCATTCTGAGCCCTCTTCCTTTGACCTACATTAGAAACCAAACTCCACAATGCCCAATGATTACCATTCCAATCCCTCATCCTTTTGGCTTATGTTAGCAACTATACTCTAGAATGCCCATTCATTACTATTTTAAGAA
Source organism: Torreya grandis (assembly GCA_037957365.1). NCBI lineage: Eukaryota > Viridiplantae > Streptophyta > Pinopsida > Cupressales > Taxaceae > Torreya > Torreya grandis. Next base: position 1,433,796 of record JARHVA010004507.1, read on the forward strand.
CTCATCCTTTGACATTTTTTAGAAACCAATTTTAGGCCCTCCTGCTTTGGCCTAAATTAACAACCAAGCTCTTTAGCACCCAAAGAGTACTAATCTAGGCCATCCTCCTTTAGTATACATTATCAACTAAGCTCCATAGTGCTCGTTCATTACCATTCCAAGCCCTCCTCTTTTAGCCTACAGTAGAAACCAAGCTCTACAACACCCAAGTATTATCATTCTAGGTCCTCCTTTTTTAGCTTGTGTTAGCAACCGAGTTTTATAATACCCATTAATTACCATTATAGGTCCTCCTTCTTTAGCCTACATTAGCAACCAAGCTCCATAGTGCCCAAGGATTATCATTTTATGACCTCATCCTTCATCCTATGTTAAAAATCAAGCTCTATATCACCCATTCATTACCATTCTAGGCCCTTCCAAATATGGTAGCTCATTATCTCAATAAGGTTACATAATTGTGACTAGATAGAGCACAATTACCATCCTAAACCTGTAGCCAGTCTTTGTTGAGCTCATCTTAGATGAGCCTATTTACAAAAAGCTTATTATTAAACCATAGGTCATTCTTCATCCATTGCCAACCATCCCCCACTTTAGAAAATCCAAGCTGGTCTTCGATCCACAATAGAGCCAATCATTACCTCTCTAAGGTCCATCATTCAATGAAAAAGATGTAAATAAATATAAGTTTTTAAAACCAAGTGCAAGCCAAGTCCAATACAACCAACCAATCCTTAAAGTTTTTATTGAAACACATATTTGTGATAAGTTAACCTTTGTAATAATCTTCTTTTGGAAAAATCTATGTCAAGTTTTGAATCTCAACACGTTTCGGATCCATTTATGTGATCCTTCATCAAGCAAATAGTATGTGTAGGAATAGTAGAACAACATGATTTAAAAATTGAAGGAATATAGCCGTTGCAAAAAAAATTACCAAAAAATAAACATATAATCATTAACCAAAAACTGCTAAAAATGAAAAACAAAAATCAAAAGACAAAAATAACAAATTAAGTCATTTCCAAATACATAGTAGTTATTAATAACTAATTATTAATTTAAAGCTATAAGAATGTTATAACATTAAAAATTTAAAATAGGTTTTAAATAAATTTAAAAATAAACCAAAATTATTATAAATAATTTATTAATTAATTATCATTATTAATAATTAATTAAAGTTATTTTAATGAAATGTTGTAACAACAAAAAAATCTTTTGAAATGTAAAAAAAATTATTAATTAATTTTTTTTATAATTTATATAAAATAAATTTTTTTAATTATAGAAAATATTTATTTTTATCAAATTAGTTATCAAAAAATTAAATCTATTTTAAATAAAAACTTTTTTAAAAATTATAAAAATTAAAATTAAATCAATTAAATTTAGAATTTATTATTTAAAAATTGTATGTTTTAAGGAAAATGTTAAAAAAATAATTAACCAAAATTTTAAAGAAAATTAAAATTTTATTAACCTACAAACAAAACGTAAGTTATAAAAAAACAAGAAAGATCATTAAAAAAATTTAAAATTCAAAAATCAATGAAGGAAACTCTAAACACCACAAACCTACTCCATAAGAGAGCAAAAAACTAATTATTAAAAACTACCATTTTCAAAGCATGACTAATCCCTAACCCATCATCTTTGTTTAAATTTTTAGGATGTTTCAAAATTTATATTGCTTCTCTTAACTTATGTTTATAGAAGTGATCTTATACTACCAAAATTTTTGCTTCCTCAATATTGATGGCATGTTTCAACTTAAATGAATGTTCGGAAAGGGCTGATTTTTCTTTCCTTTCTAGATGAATGTCTATAGAATGTTATTTAATTCTCATTTTAACCGATATTCCCATCTCCCCTATGTAAGGTATACCACATGAACAATCAACCTTATAGACTCCAATTCTAAGCTTTGGGTCCAACTTGTCTTTAACAGACCCCAACATCATGTGTAACTTATTCATAGGGAGGAACATGGAGTGAATATAAAAATCAGCCCTTACCGAACATTCTACAGACATTCATCTAGAAAGGAAAGAAAAATCAGCCCTTGCCAAAAATTTGTTTAAGTCGAACCATACCATCAATATTGAGGAAGCAAAAATTTTAGTAGTAGAAGATCACTTCCATAAGCATAATTTAAGAAAAGCCATAGAAATTTTGAAACATCCTAAAAATTTAAATAGAGATGATGGGTTAGGGATCAGTCATGCTTGGAAAATAGTAGTTTATAATAATTATTTTGTGCTCTTTTATAGAGTAGGTTTGTGGTGTTTAGAGTTTCCTTCATTGATTTTTGAATTTTAAAAATTTTGAATGATCTTTCTTGTTTTGTACTTAGGTTTTGTTTGCAGGCTAATAAAAATTTAATTTTCTTTGAAATTTTGTTTGATTAATTTTTAAACATTTTCTTTAGAATGGATAATTTTTAAATAATAAATTCTAAATTTAATTGATTTTATTTTTAATTTTATAATTAAAAAAATTTATTTGAAATAGCTTTAATTTTTTGATAATGAATTTGATTAAACTAAATAATTTTTATAATTAAAATAAATTATTTTATATAAATTATAAAAAAAATTAATTAATAAATTTGTTTTTACATTTCAAAAGATTTTTTTATTGTTATAACATTTCTTAAAAATAGATTTAATTAATTATTAATAATGATAATTAATTAATAAATTCTTTATAATAATTTTGATTTATTTTTAAATTTATTCAAATATTATTTTAAACTTATAATGTTATAACATTTTTATAGCTTTAAATTAATAATTAATTATTAATAACTAATATGTATTTGGAAACAACTTAATTATTATTTTTGTCTTTTGATTTTTGTTTTCCATTTTTAGCAATTTTTGGTTACAATTATATGTTTATTTTTTTTTAACGACTATATTACTCCAATTTTTATATCATGTTGTTCTACTATTCCTACACATACTATCTACCTGATGAAAGATCACAGAAATGGATCCCGAATGGGTTAAGATTTAAAACTTGACACAGTTTTTCTAGAAGAAGATTATTACTATTGTATAGACTATGAAAATATCAAATCTTTGAAGTTAACCTTTTTTGAATCACCCTTTGACCCTTTCCTTTTGGTTAAGGAGTCTCGCTTTGATAAGTCAGTCTTTATTGAGTCACCCCTTAATGATTATAACCACCTTTGGGCAAATCATTATTTTGACCATTACCTTATTTTTAAGGAGCCTCACTTTGACAAGCCAGTCTTTATGGAGTTACTTGTTAACCATTTCCCTTTTATTGAGAAGCCTCATTTTGACAAGCCAATATTTTTGGAGTCCTTATTAACTAAGCATATTTATAAAGATCTCATTTTTCAACTCCAGTCCATTACTAATCCAATATCAAACATTCAACATAACATCTTTGTCATAATACCAAATGAATAATCAACATTAAATTTAGGTTTTATTTTTAAACTGATATCAGATTTAGCATTAGAAGTAGAATCAACATCATATTCAAATTCCCTTAAGCCAAACTCAGCTTCATAATTAAAATACATTCATGGTTGTTACAACATTGGTTACACATGCCTTTCAAATCCATTCGAATACATTTGTGATCCTTCCACAATTTTTTAAGATGGTTACATTAACATCAACATAATTTATCCTAGTATCTTATACAAGGATTTTGTTTCCTCTTCTCGTTCCATTACCATTCCATTTTCAATTAACACCAACCAACCTAGCCATTATATTAACATTTCACCTCCCACAAGTGTTGATTGGGACTGATAGAATAACACATTATTGAATTGCATCCATGGTGACATATTAGTTGAAAAATATTAGGAGGACCAAGACCACATTCATACAAAAGAAGAATAATCTCCTAGTGAAACATTTTTGGATGTGTTAAGGGGTAATCAAAGTCTAAACTCAGTATCTTCTAATGAAACGTTGTTTGAGGTGTTAAAAGACAATCAAAGTCAAAATTCAACATTCCTTAGTGAAACCTTCTCAGAGGTGTTGTGGGATAATCAAAACAAATTTATTGGTAAAAACCTCTTCAAGGTGCCAATAGCTGAGCACAATAGTTCTTCAATGCTTGATGAAGACATTATTATAGATAACATCATTATAGCTTCCAATTTACAACATAATCAGATGGAAACATCTCTCATGCCCAATCAACAAAAAAATATGGTGGTCCTTTGAGAGCATATTCAAAAGTAACATTATGTAAAATATAGAATTAGTAACATTATGTGTGCCTAAAAATTCCAATATTCATTTATTACCCAACCATTATACATTCCACTATGATCCATTTCTCCATTTCCAAATCAGACATTTTAGCCAATGTTTAACCTTATATATCATCCTTTGCCATACTTTCCTTTACAGAGGATATGAAGACATCTTGTCTCAAAGTTTAGAGTAAATAAAATCAACAACCAATGAAGATCACAACAACAGTATTAGAGTTTAAATTAGTAGCAAATTCTAGATAGAGCAGTTATTTAGAATGAGTGTGGGCTAGAAATTTAAATATTTGACCATTCTAGTTGTATCATATGTTGATTAAGATGAACATCTCCACATTATTAGGAACAACATAATCATTTATTTTTCTTTTCTCTTTTAGTTATTTTATACATTACCATTTACCTTACCTTATCACTTGGAGATAACCCTGTTACCATTATAGCCCATTATCCATTTTGATTATATCATATGTTGATCAAGATGAGCATCTCCACATTAGTAGGAATAAAATAATCATTTACCTTACCATCATTATATTTGCCTTGCCCTTACCATTATTTCATACCTTTCCATTTGCCTTATAATTCCATTATTTCATTTGCCAAGTCCTTACCATTATTTTATGCCTCACCATACCCCATACTATTTTACCATGCCATTAACTCCTTACCATAAAATTATCTTTATCTAACCCTACCTATCATGTTTGGGCATGGTTATGATTTAGTTTTACTTTAGTCACATTCAAGTGGTTTATGATAGATTTAGTTCTAATAGTTATTTTAGATTAAACATTTGAATGGCAGCATATGAAAGTAGTATGATAATGGTTTTGGAAATTGAATCCTTCATTTGTTGTTATGTTTTATACTTGTGTTGTTGATTATAACTAGGTTTGAGAAAATTAGTAACATTGACCCTTTTCTATTATTTCCTAATTATAACTGCCTATGTTAAAATTAGGATAAACACCTTTACCATGCATTATTGCATCACCTTGCCATTATTATTGCCATATCTTGTTAATTACCTATATCTAAACTTGTTTGTACTTAGTTGGATGCCTTTTGTGCAAGAAAAAATATAGTGACTTGAGGTCCTATAGGACTATGTAAGTAGTTCTCAATTCACATTGAGTTCAACTGAGTTACCCCTTTTCCATGCTCTCACCATTTTGTGAGTAATTTAAGTTTGAACACTCTCACTATTTTATGAGCATTTTAAGGTTGAACACTCTCGCCATTTTGTGAACATGTTTAATCCATGATCTCACCATTTTTTGAGTTGAAAAAATCTTTATCTCATGATTTGAGATTGATTTGAGATGCTTAAAAAATTAAAAAAACATTTGAAATAGTTCAAAAATCTGTAAACATTCATAAAGAACTTTGAAAATCCAAAAAATAAAAAAATCATGAAAATTGTCTTAGAATTTCCATGCAAGATACAAATCTACCAAAATTTGTTAAGATGGACCACCTTATCTATTCAGCTTCATTCTATACCACTTTAATATTTTTCTTTCCATTTTTGGGAGAACTATATTTCCCTAAGGTTTGCATGGGCTATGTAGGTAGCATTTGGATACATGGGGTATCTTGGGTTAGTTCATCCACCTTCTTTTCTTTTTCAACCACTTTTTCGCCTTAATGATTCTAGTAATCCTAACTATTTCATAATTAACCAAGGATTCTAGGAATCCTAACTATTTCATAATTAACCACTTATCATTTAGCTTCCCCATTCTTATTGGCCTTAGCCTTACACTCTTGCCATTTTATGAGTAACCTTAGCCAATGATCTCATCATTTTATGAGAAATCATTATGAATGCTCTCATTTTTTTATGAGTTCATTCTCATTACAAGTCATAGATACAATAATCACTATGAATTACCAGTTCATTTTATTAGTGGATACTCATCTCTTGACTTTTAATGTGGTTTTATCTTAAACCATGCTCTCGTGCTTACATGATTTGTTTATGTTGATACTTTCATGATTATGAACATCATCCCTCTATTTTATTATGCACTCAATATGTTATGAGACCATTCCCATTTTCCTCTACAAGTCAATCATATTTTATTATCATTAATTTTATTCTATCACATATCTAGGGAGAACTACATTTGGCCTGAAGTTCACATTAGATCTTGTGTCCATGGAAATATATAGGCATTATCCACTGACCTAGTGCATTTGGAGTCACCTCAGCTATCCCTTCCTTTTTTTCTATTCCCCCCATTTTGTTTATTTTGTTTTGTTATATCCTATAGCCTAGGGGTAATGTTTATGCCTTCCTTATTTGTGTTATTGTTCCCTATAGCCTAGGTGCAATTATTTGTCATTGTTCCCTTTGTTGTTATTATCATTTTACCCTTTGTTGTTGTGTATATTTTTTTATTATATTGTTTTATCTATGTCATTTCTACCTAGCTTAGGGGTCACCCTCTCACCAAGAGTACACTTCTATTACACATACATAAATAATTCATAGTTTGTTTACTTTAACATTGTGATTAACCATTGTTTGTGTATTGTTGTGTGTTTAGCTTGGTTTATTCATCTTTATGTGCTTAGAAAAGTTTATTTTCTGCATTTTTATTTGCTTTGGATTGTTTAGTAATTTTTATTATTTTGTTTTAATTGTTTTGAATCTTGTTTATTTATTTGTTTGTTTATTTTATTTAACTTTATTTTTTATGTTTGTTTATTTATTGGTGTTTTGTTATTATTTTTGTTTGTGTTTGTTTATTTGTTTATTAGCATGTTGTTTATTTGTTTGTTTAATATTTTTTTTTTTACTTTGCTTATTGATGTTTTGTTGTTTGTTTATTGTTTTTTTTTGTTTTTATTTTTTGGTGTTTTGTCGTTTGTTTGTATTGTTTTTTTTATGTTTGTCATCTTATTATTTATTTACGGCCTTGTTTGTTATTTAGTTTGTACAATTTGTTTATTTTATTTATTTTCTAGTTTTATTTGTTTTCTTTAATAGTTTATTTATAATTTGTCAGTTGTGTTTGTTTTTATAGCCTTAGTGTGATAGTTGTTTGATTGTTTTATTTTTTTGTGTTTTTTTGTTTACTTATTGTTCATTTGTTTGTTTTCTTTTGCCTTATGGCCTTTTTATTTTTCAATTGTTTTAGGGATTTTACATTTTTTTTACATTTAATTCCTAATTATCCATATCATGTGCTTAGGCTATGAATGTTTTTTTTAGTTTTACACTTGATTTATTTGTTTTATTCACAATTGGGAAATGATTGTTCATATCTTATTCCTAGGTTATGTATATTAACATTTAAACTAAGTTTTCCATGCTTATGGTATATATTGTCATTTTAGTTGTTCATAACTATAATACATAATATCATGAGCTATAACAAAAACTAGGCATACAGAGACTATAAGATCAATGTAATGGTAGTACTTTTGATATATCAAAATCAACCAACTACCCAAAAACATGCATGAATCCATTAAGTAATAAACAAGAGTAAAAATGATTTGTTATGTGTTTAGATAGGTGTGTATCTCTGAATAAACATATGTATGAGTCATACAACATAATTAGATGATAACTAACACAAACAACTTCTCATAAACATGTCATAAGTAATAAATGAATAGAGCATATATGAGCATAAACATCAACAATGTTAAAAGATCCATAATTTTAATCAATTATAAAACATGAGTTAAACAAGATAACAACATGACATCATATATATCAAAGGAATATCATGTACATGTACATCACCCTCAAAGGACTTAAAACTAAATGTATATGTATCTTAAATGCATATACATAGAGTATATATACATATCACAATGGTGTCTCAAAATACATTAGTATGTCGATATAATATATACAATGCTACATGCCAAAATAATGCCAAACTATGTCAAAATGCCAAGATTCCTACACTCAACTCTAACTTTATGTATCCATGGGACCTGTGGCTAGAGGTGGCCCTAATGGCCTTGATAATCCTAGTGGTGGTGGTTGTGGTTAATGGATTAACTAACTTGAGGCACCTTTAACATGATTCCTACTATAATAATGACTAGATCTACTAACTACCCTTTATATATCCAAAACATCAAAATAAATAACCTATTGGTCCTTAGGCATGGTCATCTCATAGGCTCATCAATAGTGAGATGCCTCATCCTTATCCAAAAATAACTTCCTAACCATCTGCAAAAAATCAGCATGTGCCATAGCTCTTTGATATGCATATAACTCTCATCTAAGCCTATCAATGGTGGCCAATGCTTGATCTCTATCGTTAATATCCTGGTCTTTCTCCATGGTAAGTTAGCCCAGAACTTGTACCATCCTATCTATCTTGGCCTTTAGCTAAGTTATCTCTAACTAAATCTGAGTCATATCATCATCCCTCATATTTAAGGTGTTTTCACCTAACACTATAAGACTACAATCTCTCTTATCCAAGTAGTGATACCTACCTCCAACATACTTGTATCTCTACATGTTGTAGTTATGCCAAAAGGCCCTACCTAGCTTGGATCAACCCCTACAATGTTAGGATCAAGAACCATAAAATATAGTATAGTATCCCCATCATCTCCATCTCCATATCCATCTCCCTTATCATTTGCTCCATTGAATCGATCTTTATCATCATCATCCCTTCACCATCATTACCCTACTAGGTATTACCACTTCCACTCAATTTCTCAAACTCCATCTCCTCAATGTCCATGGGTATTTGTACCCATGTATGTACTAGAATTTTCAACCTTATACGGCATACCTATACCTACCAATGTATATAGGCTAGAGTGACCCTACATTTGTTACTCCTACATAATCCCAAGAAACTCAAAGAACACTAATATAAATTTTTGTAGCCTCACCCCTCTAGATAATAGGAGTATCTTGACTGATCTCTCATGTCATGTGGGAAAAACATCTAGGTCCCTCAATTACATACTTTATGAACTTAAACTATAAAATTTATTGATCAAGGTAGTACTCCTTAATAATATGAGACTATATCCTAGTTATAAAGAATCTAATCATCATGAAAGCCATCTACCACCTATCTTAGAACCACTATAGTTTGTATGCAAGGTAAATCCTCAAAATGAAAACTATGGTGTAATATCTTAGAACATATGATGTTAGAATAGAATATCCACCTATGCTCATGCATGCCCTCTCTTGTCTTAGTCCAATCATATGCCAATATATCCTTTAGGTCTCATAATCAATGTAGCTCTATTGATCGCTCAATAAAAATGTGTTCCAAATGCCAAAAAATCAAAATAATGGAATCCCTAATGTTTCATACACCATGTTATGCTATCATATGTATCTCCTTATAAAGTTATAAAAAGATATTTGGGCCCCAAATAAAGTGTATAGAATCATCAAGCACACTTTGCACTACACCTCCAAGTCCCATATGAAAATACAAGCCACTCTCTTTAGGCAATAGGATGCCACTTATAATGGACATAACAATAACTACATCCCTAAAAATAAGAGTTGGTGGTGATGGATTTCCATCATGTAAATCATCGAGCTACATGTTTATATGTGTCTCTATAAGATCTATTTTGACCTTCCACTAAAACATGGGCATACCTTAGTAACTAACCAAATAATTAATAGTAGCCTATTATTGTGCTGATGGTATCCAAAATACTCTTCATCCATACATAAACAACTTGAAGATACACCAGCTATCCTCAAGTGTCATGGTCACCTCTCCATTACATAGGTGGAATATGGAATCCTTGTTATGCTAACACTCAGCTAGTGTTCTCAAATATGCTTGATCTTCTTAGATGATTAGAATTTGTGCCATTTCATGAAGGTTTAACATCTTTAAAAAGGTAACCATATCCTCTTTTCAAACTTGAGGGGTCCATAGATAGTGTAAACATCACTCCCAGCACATCAAGACATCTAATCAATCTTGTAATCATAGAAATATCCACATTAACCTAGCTATATGTAGCTACCTAATCATAAGCCTATCCTTTTAAGCCTAATTGACCCTATCTAAGAGTTTGGAGCTCTTTCAGGGCCTCAAAATAGATATTTTTGGATTTTAGGGTGAAGCCCTCATTTTTCTAAGTGGTGAAGTTATCGTTTAGGTGATATTACACATTTTTGGCAATATCACCATTTTAATTTTCATAAAATGGTGACTTCACCTCAAAATGGTTGAAATCACCATTTTGGTAATTTCCATCCAAATTTGGTGTTTCTTTCATTTCTAGGAATGATAGCTTCGTATGAAATCACCATTTTCCTTATTAAAGCCATCATTTGACTTAAAATGTAAATGGTGACTTCATCATTTTATGACCTAAATCTAGCATTAAATGCAATCAAAACAACATTAATAACAAGATTAAAACTATTCACTATGGGTCCATCATTGGGTGGCCACATGTTTTCTCTCATGCACTCGAAAATGTGGCATCAAGCTCCTCCATGGGCCATTTTTCTCAGGTCATTGTGTAAAAAATAGAGATCAAAAATTTTAATTGGCTAAGGTGAAAATGAATTATTTTTCACCCTAAGGATGAATATATAACCAAAAAATTGAATTTCCCCCCCTAAGGCCTATAGTTCATTATGTATGCTCCATCAATTGTAATTTTCACATTTTTGGTATATCTTGTGCACCATTTGAACCTATAGGCCTTATTTTTCTAATGTATTATAAACAAACCATCTTTTTGGGCCTCTCCTAAGGCCTTTATAACAACACTATTTTTCTACCTATACCTCATGTTTGCTTGAATGTGCATCATCAAACCCACATTTAGGCTATAAATGTGTTTTTATCCTTTGTCAGCTCATTGTAAATCTATGTTATAGATTTTTCACGTAAACTACCTTTACCAATTTAATCTAGTGAGGCAAAAAAAATTGCAGTCAATCAACACTCTACTCTACCTTTCTAAGGTAAACCCATTCTAAATCATTAAATTTAAAATGTGTGAATGATTAAAACCACCTTTGGGCAAATCATTCTTTTTTGACCAATTTAATGATTATAAATGCCCATGAGAAAATCATTATTTTTACATCCTATGCTAATGATTATAACCACCTTTGGGTAAATCATTATTTTTAACCACTCCACCTACCCTACCAAGGAAAATGATTTCATCATTGATTATAACCATATTTAGAAAGATCCATGTTTCACATTATTTTACTGATTATAACTACCTTTGGGAAAATGAGTATCCATCTTACTTCCCTACTAAGGCAAATGCATATGCCACTGCTTATAACTAACTTTGTGAAAACTAGTGTCACACCCTTTGTTACTAATTATAACTAACTTTGGGAAAATTAGTGACTCTGTTGTTATTAATATTTATAATCACCTTTAGGCAATTTAATAATTCCACCCATGTTACCATCTAAATCATGTCATTTTCTTCATTTCAAGGTAATGTTTGATGACTCTATTTTACTACCCACTCCCTTGAGGGGGCATCAAAATAATATCAATCACTTTTTAGGGCATGAACCATTTAGATTAATGAATTTTTCATTATTTGAAAATACATTTCTATGTTTTTATTCTATAATGCCTTCTCAAATAGAGACAAATTATAGAGACTCAATTTTGGCCACTTTCATGTCTAAATCGAGATTGAGTTCAATTTATAGCACACAATGCAATCTAAGCCCAAAAATCACCTAAATTTCCAAAATTTATTTTCATAAGGGATTTAATTACTCTAAAACATGATGAGGTTTTCTTGTTTTTGGTATTACCCTGTATGCACCATTAACCTAGTTTAGTTTCAACCCTAGTCAAATTATGACCTAGTAATTTGACACTTTTGGATTGTGTAGCTATTAATTGAAAATAATTAAATTTTTTGACAAAATCCAAAAATCACTAAGCAATATTAATGACATTAAAAATCTTAATTAACTTTCCTAAGTAAAAATTCCAAGTTGAATTAGTGAATTTCATTTATCAAAAAAATAATTTTTAGCCAAATATGAAGTCAAAGGTCAAATGAGATAATCAAGTGATTTATTAATTCATAATTATTCCAAAAAGGTGAGTCACAACTTCAAAAATATATAATTTGAGGATTCATGGCTCATAAATATATAAAATTGAGGTGGCAAGACTTCATGAGTGATTTGACCCAACCTAGGGTTAGCCTAACTCAACTTAGGTTATTTTAGACTCAACCAAAATCTAATCTCCTTAAGGTTAGAGTTAGTTATTAAAGCTATAAATATAAATTCCCATACCATATGCCAACAATATTTTGTGTATAAGGTTATTCTGCTAGAATACCTTCAAGAAGCCATTGAGAGTAGTTTTATAATTCCCATTTTATGCCAAGGTTCACACCAAGCCACAAGTGATCATTGGAGAAGTTCTACCACCATGGAGAAGCATTTTTAGAAGTCTCTAATGTCATAGTCTGAGCACAAACATCCTTATGCCAACAAGTGGACATCAAATTTGATAAATAAGGTAAATTACTTGTGTTATTTTTACCTCTATTTTGTGATCTTGTTCATTATGTTATGTTCCCCCTGGTTCTTAGGCAAGAGTGTTTAGTTATATTGTATTGTTATTGTTTATTTTTTATCATTTGGACTAACAAGTAAATAATGAACATTTATGTGCTCTTCAAACACCTAATATATAAGGTGCATTATTTATTCATTGAATGGTTATAATATAATATTAAAAGTTGGGGTTGGGTAGTTGGATACTTTATGTATTAGGATCGATCTCATGTTTATAACATTTGACATTATAGATGAATTTGATACATTGACTTTTTGAGGAGGAAATATTCCTAATATGATGTATCCATGGGTGACCTAGGAGTATATTATAGGATAGTGGTAAATCAAAGACCATGAGCTTGGTGCGTATGGTCTTGGGTCCAATAGTTATGGGGAGCCAAATAGAACCAAGTGTTTTTTATGTGTCTTATCAAATCCTTAACGTGTGAGATGAGTTTGTTTAAGGTGATCTTTGGTAGACCTAAGTTGTTGAATTAACTAAAGGGAGTTAACATTAATTCCTGACCCTTAATCTACTAAGACTTTTCAAATAATTATTGTATTAGTTATGATTTTAATGAAAATAGGTGGATCATCAACTCAAAAAATAATTTCATCATTAATCATATCTTCTTCAAGGAATATATGGAAGGTTTAGAATAATTATAAATAGTTTTGATAGTATGTAATTTTGTCAATGAAGGGCCTTGAGGAGGTTTTTATAACTCAAGGTATGGTGGTTATTTAATGTTTTGTAATTATTGCATTAAAAAAAATTGGTCATATGGAGAAGTACAAACTAACTCCATGCGAGGTATTTTAAAAGGCATTGAGTTTATCTCTTATAATAAATTCCAATGAGATTTGGAAGATGAAGAACCAATGCAAGGCTTTAGAGGTAAAATGTTTTTTGTATGAATAGAATTAATTTGAGCTTTTAGTTGTGGGAGTGATTCCTCATTTTTTTCAAAAGGTATGGTAGTGGTAGTTGTGGTGTCTTTACAAAGTTTTTCTTCAACTAATGGTTTTATTTGCTTAGTTATAGCATCTTTATGGGTGATTTTATGTCTATAATTGAATTTAGTTATGTTCACATATTAATAATTGGTATAATATTGGTCATAATCAACATCAATTGCATATATATCTTTATTTGAATGTTGTGGGTTAGAAGTAGAAAATGTTTTAGGATGTTTAGAGGATGAAGGCTTGGAAACTTATTTCTTTTGATAGGCATTGACATAATCATGATGACATATTTTGATCATAGCATCATAGTTGAATGTATCTACTAACATTAAATAGATAAAAATTTGGTGAGGCTAGAACATGTTTCATGAGAATGACCCACATCGGCATGAAACCAAAATTTTTTTGTAGGATCATACCATGTAGGTAAATTATTGGTGTAAGTGAAACATTTAGAAGGGGCTAATAGTTATTTCATTTTTTTAATTGTTAATGGTGTATAGGAATCTTTGGGGTTTATCTACTTTATCTACTCCTATTTTGGTTTGAGGATAATTTCCAATAATTACATTAGTGGAGTTTTGGAGAGATCCCTTGATGGTTTTAAGGTTCGGAACAAATTGTTTTATAAGAAAGTCTTATCTTTTAGCTTGATCAATTACATCATTTAGAGTTTGGGGAGAAAGGTTTGAACTTTATATTGAAGGGAAATTATTAAGGTGGTTATAAATAGTTTAAATAATTTGTCATCAATCATGTTATGATCAATTTTATGATCCTAATATTTCCATTATTTAATGAAATCATGAGTTGATTTAAAAAGGGATTGTTTAGCATTGATAAAATGGATAAGATAATTTTCAAGAAGATAATTATGTTGAAATTAGTTAACTAGAGTATTGACTAAATCCTCAAATTTCCATATGGAATGTTGAGGTATTTGATTATACCATTATAATACATTTCATGTGAACATTTTGACTCAAATTTTGGTAGTGGCAAAGGTATTGGTTTGAATCCACTCTTTATAAATATTACCAAATGCTTTAAGGAAAGATTTAGGGTCTTTAGTCCCATAATATTTAATAGTTGGAGAGATATTTCTAATATCAATATAAATAATGAAGGGGGATAACGGTTCTTTTTTTTAAAAATGGAGCATATTTTTGTACATAGGGGGTTGGGGAATGAGATTTCCCATGGCATCTCTAATAGATGGAGGGATAAACTTTTGGTTATTTTTGGGTAAGAGAATAAGAGGTTGGTTATCATGTTTAATAAATGATGTTGCATTTGAATCATTTAAGAAGTATTATATGTTTTCATAATGTTCATTTGTTGAAATATTTGTTTAAGAATTTGAGTGGTGTCAATTGGTGGATTGGGGTTACTAGTGTTTAAATATGGATTATTAGCATTGGTAGTACTAACATTTCTTAAATTAGTATTAGGGGATGGGTTTTTGGGTGGAGGATTGTTAGATGGTGGGTTGTTGGTTTTTAAAATATTTACTATAGGGGTATTAGTTAAGATTGTGTCAATTTCCTCTATAGTGTATTGGAGGCTATAGGTTATACCCTTGCTAAGGATACTAGTGTTCATGTCCTAATACCTAAACCTATGCTAACATGGTAATGACCCTAGGTTTTGGGTTACCTAATGTTGGGCCAAACCTATATATTTTTTAAGGGGCTAGCTCTCCCTATTTACTCTTTTTAGTGTTCTTATAATACCTAAATAGTTAGGATGGAAAGGGTAGAGAAAATACATAAAGAAAATATATCTTAAAGTGTGGTAATGTACCATGAATTCAACTATCCACTCATAGACTTTCGTTCTCAACATACTAATGGACTAATCAAACAAAATAGTTATCTTTATGAGCCATATGCATAAGTGTTTCATGTGGAGGTTATACTAGATGGATATAATACCAAGTTTATGACCAGTAGGTCTATCATAAGACTCTCACTAGCCATGATACACTTCAAGACTCCATTATCTATCTTTCTACACTCCACATGACCTATATAAGATACCTATTTAACACCTAGGTTAACAAGGACCTATAAGGGAAAGAAAATAATCACATTTTAATATTAAAAAGTATAAATACACTAGGATGTCACCATGAAAGAGGTAAAAAGTTTGTTATTCAATCCAAATAGACATAAAAGTACAAAATCTGGTAGAGTGTCCTCATACCAGCTTGAGGGATATAAATTAAGGCATGGAAACCTGAATATATAGAGGAATAAGATGAGATAAAAGTATAGAATGGAATAGGAGAGTCTATAATGAGTTCATAAATGATCAATTCCACATAGAAAGGTAGTTATACAATTTTTCCTTAAGCCTCTCATGCATTTAATCTTTTTAAATGTTGTTGAGTGAGGTATTGGTATTGCAAATCAAGTGAGGGGGGTTGAGTCAGCCTCAATTACACTTTTAAAATACTTGACCATGCTAAAAATAGTCTACTATTACCTTATATGGTAGTTACAAGATGGATTAGGCCATGACAACTATGTAGGATCCCACATTCCTTTAGATAAATTTGATAAAGTCAATGAAACTATCTCATTTCTTAATTATAACCATGAAATGCATATTAAATTTCTTTTAAGATTTAGTTACCAATCATGTAACCTCTACATTAACTCATTCTACTAATGTTCCAATGATTATTTGACTTCTTTTAATGACCAATTAGGCTAATTAGCCCTAATTGCCTAAGTTTTGAAACTTGTCATACATTGGAGACATACAACAAAGCTTTCCAATGTATGTGTGAGTGTGATATATGCCTAAAATAACATCTTAAACCATAAAATAGGCTTAATAAATCATTGAGAACTTGAAATTTCTTCTCTCCAAGTTGACTAGCTCATCCTCCTCATGTATTTATAGACTGGTAACTTTGGATGCACTTGTAGAGACCTCTAAGTCTAAATCATTGATAATGTTAAACTTTGATGAGTTTAATTAAGTTTTAAACTTTCTATCCTAATAATTGGAATTATTCACCATCAAACATTACTCATTATGCTCAAAAACCTTTAAAATAGCCTATTTTTTAGGATTTCATACAATGTCCATATGGTCAAGTACTACTAGGTAAATGCATTCTAAGTGAAATTGACCTTACATAAGCTTACCAAATCATTTTACGGTGTTAGGTTGCTAAAATTCCAAGTTTTCTCAGACTGGGTCTGCATAGGGTCTTAAAGAGGTTTATGACTACCTAGGGATCTTAAGGATTGTTTATATAATGTTGATATCCATGATCATAATAAATTCAATGAATCCATAGGGAATATACCTACTCAACTCCCCTGAATAGCTTGAAATCCCATGCAAAGGATATACAAAGACATGGGTGCCAAAAGATGACCCTATAGGAGTTTGTAGGCCATTTCTGAGTGTTTGGCTTCTTAAAATTTGCTCATAAAAACAAGCCTCATAATTACAACCAGTATATGATGGATTATTAGTGGATATGGGTATATAAAACATACTATGATCATTTTCTTATTAACCTCTTGATGTCGAGTGGGTGAGCTTCTAAAGTTAGACCTCAAACTACTTGTGTGCATGGTTAACTACTTTGAGCAAAGTTTTGAGGTTTTTGTGATCCTTATACACTTTTTTTCATCCTAAAATATTATTCATAATGTATCTATAATACTAATATCCACAAATTAAAATGTACCATCTACTATTTGAGCATGAAGGGGCTTTGATGTGGCAATAGGGGTTGTAAATAGGCCTAAAGCCTACTTATTTGACTTGTCCTCAATGATATTCGGTATTGGTTTTGACTTTTAGACTCATTTAAAGGTGTATTTAGCATCTTATAACCTATTTAATTGATCAAAAACATCAAATGGTTCTAATTCCACCCTATATACTCTCTAATGTTGACTTTGTTTACTTGTACCTTAACTGTTTGCCTAGACCTATCTTGGTCTGAGACAAAATGGTGGGTATACCCATTATTTTTATATGCAATATAATATTATGAGTATGGTGGGGTACTAATTATGGCCTTATCCTCTAAATTTTAAGGCTTAACTACATCTATAAGGCCTTTAAATGGCTTTCTTAGCTTTAAAATGCCCAATACTCCCTGTAGACTACATTGGCATGGAACCGTTGAATCTAATGTCACTATAGGTAACTTCATGGACTATAAACCATCATAAATATCTTAATTTTATGGCCCCTACCTTTATTAATCATCCTTTATGGCTTCTTAGAGTGACTATCCTCTCAAAGCACTTGGTTTGTATATGCAAGGGTTTGGAGATTAGATGCTTGGTCTTACCCTTAGAGGTCTATAAACATGCCTTATATGTATTCCTTGAGCATATACTTCATGGAATAACCTAGGGATATATTAATTATTATCTCTTATGTCTTATCACACTAAAATAACTATTTGTCTATGACTCTTTGGTTCCCCCATATTCATATTGGTATTCTCTTAGGGCTAATTGATTGTTGTCTACTAGAAACCCTACATATATCCTTTCCTTGATTCATGACTTCCTTAGCATGTCATATAATATTTGTAATAATTTCATTATTTTTGGATAATCAAATCTCATTACTCATAAATTAAGACTAATCTATTTGTTTTTGGCCTCTGTGCCATGGAGATAATAGTGATCTCCCTCCTTAAACGTGCCATAGTGACTATATCATAAGTGTTTAATTACATTATTAAATGAGTGGTGAGGTAGTCATTCCTATTTGATTTGAGTTTTTTGGGTGTATTTACTATAAATTTCACCTTTTTAGAGGTCTCTATTAGTTCAAATCCTCCTTCCATTACCTCGATAATTACCTCTCACCCTTACAACTTAGCTCCCTTGCTATTGACTATAGTTATTTGATAAGACTGATATAGGCTAATGTCTCCTATGTTAGGCCCTATTGGAAGGTATAAGGTCTAAATAAAAGGTAATTTTAAATTATTTTAGTATCATTGACAATTATATTTCCCACAAATACCCCATAGTCTCATCGAACACACCAATTTAGGTGGTTATAGATGTTATTCTACCATTCCATAAGGTAGTGGTTAAAGTGGAGCTTGGGGTGAATATGTTATGACCCCACATAGAATGTATTACCGTAAATTTGATACAATATAGTTCCTACCTTCAATGGTTTCTCACTATTCATTAGACTTAAGGCCAAAACTTTTGACTATCTTCTTAATGTACAGTTGCCAAGGAAGGAAGACTATGTTGTATACATTGACAATAGTCTAGGTGCATCTCGTGAGGTGTAAATTTATTTGGGATAATTATGATGATAATTCAAATATAACTTCATCTAAGTCTCACTCCATCTCTAAATTTCACTTGAAAGGGCCTTCATCATACTCCTATGATGTTCTTCTACAGTAGACTATATGAATGGCTATAGGTGTTCATTGGTCATGTGTGGAGGTGATGGCTTATTGAGCATGAAGTGTTGATCCACCTTAGTATTATTATCATAAATTTAAGGCTCCACTATTCATCTTGAATCACTCATTATATTTTTAAGACCGAGACCATAATATTGATTCTCATCTTAGTACTCAATTGACTAAGTTCTATCAACCTGTGTATGGACTGGGAAAGTTCAATGCATCATCTAAAATGAATGATCTTTTGACTATTGAGTAGATGAGACCACTCAAGGTAAAAAATGGTAATATAATGATGGGGAAGCTTATGGTCTCATGTTCTTTGACTGCTCTATTACAATAGTTTTTAATAGGTTGATTGTAGGTTTTAATTCACCTTTTGATTAGGTTTATGCCCAAATGGGCTCAATACTTATCTCTTTGGTAGGTCTAAGGGAATATGGAGACTTAATAGTGTGGTATATACCTATAAGGGAGGAGGTGTGGATGGAGTGATAAAGGAATGTAAACACCAAAATAGGGGGAAAACACAAAAAAATGGTAGAGAGGATGATTGAATGATAGTGATGTGGATTATGGTATGAAATGGATATTAAGACCCCTCTTGAGACTATATACATGATCATTGGAGAAAATTAGACCAAACTTGAGATACAATGAAGCTTTAAAGGAATAAAATAATATAAACAACTTGAAAATTAAACCTTAAGAACTCTAAAAAAACATTAATCTCTTTGAGGAAACCTTAAATTCAGCTAATAAGGGATTGAGACAGTTAGAGGTGAAGAAGATGCTATTTATGCCTCTTAAGGATGCCAAAGTGGTAGAGATGCCTATTCACCATGGAATGAGGGACCTTGATCACCATTTAAACACTATTTTTAATGCATTTGAGATAGATATCAAACTTTATAGGTACCATTAGACAATAATAGTGTTATGACAATGGTTTTACTTATGCATAAGTCCCTTTCATTTGGGGTGAATTGAGATGACAAGAGACAAATAAACATTAAATTTGAGTGAGAGGGCATTGGAACTATTAAAAAACTTCTAAAACTCTCCAAAAAAACCAAAGAAACTATTGATGAGGCCTTTAACCTTGTCCAATATAGTCAATGTTCCTACAGGCTACACATAGAGACTAGTCATGGAGATTTTCCACATATGCAAGATCAAAAATGTGAGACAATTACTCCAATTGTCATATAAGATACCTTTAAGACCTAATACAATAGTGTAAGTGATTAGACTAAGAAAAAAAATCAAAAACACATGAAAACCATTGGCATGAAGATGTCCTATGTATATGAGAGGTGAAAACACATTCCTTAAATTCTTAAGGTCCATAAATTTGGGTAGACCAATCTCCATACAATTTCTCATGATGGGATTTTATTTCAGTCTACTTTCCATGGCCAAGAGATGGGACCTCCAATTTCTCTCTTCTATATGGTATACACAATAACATGAGTGGATGTCCAAGCTTACAAAAAATAATTGATAGGGAATAGAATGGTTTTGGCCTTTAATGGGATACATTTGACCTAAAACTTGACAAATACATCATGCTTGAGCCAAACTTCATCAACATATCCCTTGATGTATAGTATATAATCTGTACAATCCATAAAATATGCAAAATCACCCCCAAAATCCTTGATTTTCCATTACTTTCTCAAGTTTCAAACTCTTATAATGCCATATGGGGTTTAAATGGAGGGAACCACACATTAAAAATCCTTCTCCAAGCAAAATAAATGCAAGGATAAGTGGAAAGGTAATAAATTTCCATGTGAGGCCCACTTGGCTTAATGGAAAGGGTGTGGTGGCTCAAAAAAGGACCAAAGTGGCATGAAACACTTAGAGAGAGTAAATTTGCATGGATACTATGTTTCTAATGCCCCTTTTCCAACTTAATTAATCAAATTATGTCCCTTTTTAAATTTTTTAAAAGGTGATATAAGCTCATGAGGGGGTTTTGAGGGGTCATAAGGAGTCAAATGGAATTTAGGATGAATATGTCATGTAAAATGGTTTAAAATGCATCTTGATCTCCATATTGCAGCCTCAAACATAGTCACAACACATTTATATTTCCAAAATACCACTATACTCCTCACAACATACCTAAGCACTCATTGGTTTTCATGACCTTTGGTAATGACCTCTCTCATTTTAAGACACCATGACACCTATTATATCATCACAAGGACTCCAAGATGATCATGACACTATAGATAAATCATGAATTATGACACATCATGATGTTACTGATAGGATTTTAAGACTTTCATTAGAACAAGGAAGACATGACCATGCTAGAAGTAATCATAAGTAGGGTAAAAGGATGACCACTAAATTTTTTTATGTAAGGGGTTGACATTTGGACTATGAGCCCAAAATGTCAAAATAATGTACTAAGGTGATTTAGAGAGATAATTATCTTGATAAGTGTGAAATGGATCTGATCCATTAGTTTCATTAGTTTGGGTAATTTGAACCATATTTAGTATAAAGATGGAGGGTGAGAGAAAGTGTACTTATTATGAGTATCCTCTTGGGTAAAAAAGGTAGGAAGGAAATAATACCCCATATATCATCTAAATACATTAAGGATATCTAAAAGTATTATAATAGTGGATTTCATGATGCTAGGAATGAGAATTTAAGACCAAAGATAAAAGGTGACAAATAAAAGCAAAGTCAGCCAAATATAGAATAGGATTAGCTAAGTAGGATCTCAGAGAAAAGGACTAAATAGGCCAAGAGGTATAGAGTCGATAGGGTGGACTAAGTTTGGAAGGAAGACCAATAGAAAAAATATAAGAAAGGATAGTCAAATTAGTCAACTATGTTTTGTGGGAAATCATTGAAGACTAGCCTATGAGATATTGGGTTGAATAGAATGATTTTATTTTATATGAGGTAAATTATACCAACCTATGAGATATATGTTTTGATAGATATGACTAGACGATATAGTTTTATTTTATATAATACTTGAAATAAACATACAGTTAACTAAGTCAAACTAGTTGATCTAGTTGTGGTACATAACACAAACCTTGTACCAATGTTGGTTAATAAAAGTTTTACAATACAACATACACTTATTAAAAAAATAATAATAATCTATGTGGTCATTCTTGAATGTTTTAAATTATATTTTTTTATAGATAATTGTGATAGGAAGTTGGATTTATAAAGAAACTAGAAAGGCAATCTAAAGATGGTTTCAAGTAGCTAAGGCTAAAAGGGGTCTATATTGGTGATGGTGTTTGATTGGTATTGGTGCATACCCCCTCACTTCATAATCTCATAATGATAAGGCTTCTTCCTTAGTGATGAAATACAAGTAGGTAGACCTTGGGTAAAAAAATTTAAATGTTTTTTGAAATTACATGGTTTGAAAGTGTGTGAAAAAATAAAAAGTAGTGTGACTAAATAGATAAATTAAAACTTTCCTATTTAGTCTATGTGTTCTACTCTAATTAAGAAAGAAACAAAATGAAAGATTATTTAATTACTAAAAATATGAGTTAATTCATTTTTTTGAAGAGTACAGGGTCGATTCAGTCAACCAAGTATGTAAATATTATAGAATAAAATAGATTGTGTTAATTCTATCTATTGAAATAAGGGTTAGAGAAACATAATCAAATGAGTCAGCTAAGTCTTATAGACCAAAAGAAAACTACATAAGTAAGTTGATATAGTCGATTGAGTTTACTATAGGGTTACAATTTTATAGACTAGAAATTGTGAAAAACAAGACTAAAATGAAGGAAAATAAATGACTGAGCTGTTGAGAATGAACTTGATGATTTTAAAGGTTCTAAATTTGTTATTTCTTATATGGTTTTGTCTAAAGGAATATTTTTAACATATTAACAAGGTTGATTGGGTCAACTTAGTCTAAAAATCTCTATGTTAAGAAGTGAATTAAGTTGAGTAGATTGATCTAGTTATATGTGGTCTAATATGACCTGCACAAAGTAAAATAGAGTCGATCAAATCATCTCTATGTTAAAATTACACATAGAATGCTAGAATAAGTCAATAGACTTATCCAATGATGTAAAAATAAAATAAAGTAATAAATGATAATAAATGAGATCATAAAATAAAACCTACAAGGGTTAGTTTCATATCAGGTTCACCAAAATATATGACAAAGGAAAATGAAGCTAATCAAACAAATCGATCCTAGCTAGGAGAAGATAAATCACACTATCCCTTCTACTTATTAGTAAATTTAGAAAATTTGGGTCATAAAAAATATGGATCTTCTATAACTAACTAAGGGGTATCTTACCACATAATATCATTAGATGGGGTTATAAATCCTCTAGTCAAGGAATACTACACAATAACCTTAACTAGGTCATACGGTTTCTAACAAAGTAAATTTAAACTAATCTAGTGCTCACCAAAGAATTTAAAATAAATGGGGGATAATAAACATAAAAGTAAACATGAAAAGAATAACTATGATCAATTTAATATATATATATATATATATATATATATATATATATATATATATATATAATACTAATGCATAAAGAGAGAAATATATTCAAAATCCATTACTTATGTTACTTCTATTTACCAAAATAAAGGAATAAAAGCTACTAATACTTACCTTGGCAATGAACTTGTCAAGGCTCAAGCTCTCCCTTAGCCAATGGTGCTTTGTAATAGGTTTTTTGGTTTTTAATGAATATAAATATAGTTCATCTCTAGGATATAAGACTTCTCCTATGCATCCAAGACATTTCCATAAGACAATTTTATTTTCTCCAAGTGTAAACCCTAAACAATGACTCCTCAAGTAGAATGGTAGAAGAAGAGATTGTAACAAAGTGAAAATGAATGATTGTCTCTATCTCTCTATAATGAAAATGGAAAAAATTATGTGTTTATATATCTATATCTAACCCTAAACCCTTCCAAATTTTTATCCAACATGATCAACCCAATCAACCTAGTTCTTAAGGAAATAAAGTAGTTAGGTCTTCGACTAAGTTAGTTGGGTTAGCTTAGTCATGTCATGTTCTCATTTATAAGAATAGGTTTGTCCCATTTGACTATGTTTGGTGGATGAGAAAAATAGGTTTTTTCTTAGGTAGGGTCTATTTGAGGTTGTTAATTTATTGGAAGAGTTTTTAATGGAAGTGTCAAAGTTTAGGTATGTTAGTCAAGATAAAGGGCAATATAATTTAATATTATTTTTCATTATTTGCAATAAAAAGGAGAAAATAGGTGTCAAAGAGAAGTCAAATAATCTTGGAAAATAATATTCATTTGAGAAAATTAAATATTCATGTGGAATATTTCATAAGAAATTATATGGGAAATGTATAATTCAAACCATTTTGAATGAATGGAAAATATACCAATTGGGTCTCTTATTTGTCTTTGTAGTTTCCCTTAATTTCATAATTTATTGTGTTTTATTTTTAATTTTGGTTATTTTATATTCTTTCCTCTAAACTTAGATAACAATGGTGTGGCTTCTATCTTATTTGAGCCAATATTTGGAGTTGTTTGATGAATTTTAGAATAAATAAATGGTCTTACAAGAGATTTTTGTTTATTTGATCCTAGGTAAATGAGAATGAAACATTGCTTATTAGAATTGAGTGAAATCCTTGGAGAATTATATCCATTTTATATCTAAGTATATCATAGGTTTTATTTGTATGGAATTAAATTAATAATACTATCTCAAGTGGTGTCATTCTATTTAGTTGAGAATATGAGATGCAGGATGAGACAAATTGATATATAACTTGTACATGGCATATTAAAGATTGTATGGGCATGATATATGAGTGGAGATACATAAATATGTGAAATATTCTACAAATTTTGAGATTTTTATACTATTTATATTCAAATTTAAAGTTTCATTACTCATTTAATCTTCCATTATACAAACCTGTTTATTGGCTTGTTAAAGAATAATATCTAGTGATACAAAGTTTGTGGAGTTTTTATAGAAGCTACATGACGAAATGAAATATAAAAATGAAGAGGAAAATATATATTGAGAGATAAAATAACCAAAATTTTGAAAGCCTACCAATCTATCAGTTTAGGATGGATGGCCCATGAGGTGGGACTTTTGTAGTAGTCATTCTAGTTAAAGATTTACTGCAATTTCACTTATGATGAAATGGTGATGTACCCATAGTCGAGTATCATATATTATAGTCATAAATTTCATTCTTTTATAATATTATTTATATTATTTCACATGTGTTATACATAATCCATACTTATTATGTTGAATTCCTAAGTGCCTCACAGATTTTGTGGAAATTTTAAACATTGTAGGGTAGCTGGTTAAGACCAAATAATTGGATCAAGACATCTATTATAGTTAATATATGACAATTATTTCAATAATATTTATGGATATGGTGTTTTTTCTCCTTTAAATCATTAATAGTTTCCTACCTTTAAATCACTAAATAGCACTCTACTATCACCTATCCAAATCAAGTCATAACTATGGAAAGCATTACCCAGATCATAGTGTAATGCATGAAAAAGGCTCAAAAAAGTGTTAAAACTATAGATATACCTTTATTTGTATGGGTAAATGATTATTATGTATATATATCAAAGCACCACAATAATATTTTCACATGGAGCTATGCAGATAAGACTCAAAGTGACTTGGATTCTTTTTAATATTTTTTATATTTACTCTACCCCATAATCATATATATTGTAAATGTATGAAACAAAGTAAAGTTTTTATAAGTTTTGAAAAATTATAAATGTATTTGAAGTTAGAGTTGTAGAAGTGGATGAGCTCCGGCATGTGAGGTCATGGAGAGTAGGAGTAGGTGTAGTGTAGGTTCTCAAATATATTTGTAATGGATTGAATTTTTAAAAACTTGAAAAATTTAGGGCTTTTTTGTCTCAATATGAGACACATTTTAAGTTAGGGGGAGTGTTAGTAAGAGTTTTGTGTCTCAAGATGAGACACATTTTAAGATGAGGTGATTGTTAGTAGAGATAAAGGGAAATATAATTTAATATTATTTTCCATTATTTGTAATAAAAAGGAGAAAATAAGTGTCAAAAATAAGTCAAATAGTCTTGGAAAGGAAGAGTCATTTGAGGAAATTCAAGAGTCATGTGGAAGCTTTTATAAGCAATTGTATGGGAAATGTATAATTTAGACCATTTTTAATGAATGGAAAATATATTAATTGGGTCTATTATTTGTCTTTGTAGTTTCCCATCATTTCATAGTTTGCTTGTGTTTTATTTTCAATTCTAGTTATTTTATATTATTTCCTCTAAACTCAGTTAACAAGGTAAGTGTATTGGATAGGTTTGTGTTGGTTTAAGTGGTGGTATAGGGAAACACAATCTTGTGAATCACCAATGGTCTACCCACCCCTTTCTCGATGCACCATTGAAGGTGTGTATTCAAATATATTGATATTTTATGGGTTCCTAAAAGAGAGAAATCATTAGTAATTAATAAAGTCTGAAAATAGTGTGTGTATATAGAACCAACCTATGTATAGGCATATTAAACTAAGAGTTTAGAGATGTATGCGTAGGATATTTAGTAGGTCTGAAATAGACATTGAGGTTCATGTAGATGTATAATAACTTAATGTAAGGGTTGAATCATAAGATAACATGGAAGAGTGAGAGGGTCATGGATTAGGACCTTTTTTAAGTGCTCAAGTTATGTTTGGTAAATGTGTGTCAAGCTTGTCATTGTCAAGTACCAAAGGCCATATTTTAGTATCTACATATTTTTCAAATTTAAAATAAATCAAATATTATGATAATAAAAAGTTAAATCCTTTTATTATTCCAAATATTCTTTAAAGTTTTCTGTGTTATAGAAAGTTTAAAGTTAAAAAAATCAAGTGAAACCACTTCATAAATCAATTCAAGATGAACAAGTTATTAGGCTATGATAATATTTACTTCTTGTTCAATAGTTTTATTGTATTTTGGAAAGTGATTATGTAAATATTTATTCTTGATGTAATTTTCATGTTTATAAGCATTAGAATACACATGATCCACTTAGAATGGTATTTCTTCTACTCATTAATCCTTATTGTATCTAAGACTCAATTTAAATTGGTGAAAAAATGGAATTAATGATTATATAATACTTTATCATGCTTTCCTAAACTTTCACCTTTATATCCCAATTTTTGTTTACATTTTAATCCAAATCCACATTTTTCCAAATTAATTTGAACTAGGCCATGAGGGTTTTTTCCCTTATTATAATTGAAACAAGTGTTCATTAAAAAGTTTTTACCTTCATCATCAAAATATGGTGTATCATTAAGCATAGATAATTTAATAATCATTCCATAGTCTTGAGAGGTATAATATAGTTGACTGATACCAAAGGTATGCATGTCATATCTATATTCTCCAAGATTTATAAGTGTAAATTTAAGTTTGTAAAAATATTTGACAATACTATCATTTTGATTTCCACTATTATTTTTAGTTTTACTACATTCACCCACTTCAAATATATTGAGTTTTTCTATTGGAATGTATTTTTTGGTTGGAAATATTGTCATTGATGTCAAAGGTCTAGCATTATTGGTGATAAAGGCCCCATTACATTTAATGTTGTTTGTAATAGATATATCTTGGCTAATGTGAGTTAATATTTATTTAATATTAATGAATATATTTTTGGTTGCATATGAGACAAAAGAAGGGCCCATGGAGAAGTCAAAGAGCCATGGGGTAAAGATAAAAGAAGGATGGGACACATTTTCCCATGAAGAGTCATCTTGGGGAATTCCAAGAGTCACCAAGTGAAGACAAAAGAGGAAGGGCACAATTTATCATGAAGGGACACTTTGAGGAATACATAAAGTCACCAAGATAAAGAAAAAATAGGTAAAGACATTTTTTCTCATGAAGGGTCACAAAGGGGGAAGGCCAAAGGTCATTTAGAAAGATATAAATAAAGGATTGAGTAGCTATTTATAATATGAGAGATAGAGGTTGATTTGATATTGTAATATCTAGCTTAGAAGAGAAATTGTGAGAGAGAGGAAAGAGATGTTGTAATGAACTATCATTTGTTGAGATAGCAACATTGAGAGATAGTTGTGTGGTATACACAAAGGGGTTGGAGCTCCTGTGGGTTGGTGCTCATGAATAGTTATTGGGTTGGTGCTCGGCAATGGATTGGTACTCGGCAAAGGGTTGGTGCTCCTATGGGTTGGTGCTCACAAATTATTACTGGGTTTGTGCTCGATAAATGGGTTAGTGCTCTTGTGGTTTGGTTCTCATGAATAGTTGTTAGGTTGGTGCTCAGCAAAGGGGTTAGTGCTCTTGTGGGTTGGTGCTCATGAATTATTGTTGGGTTGGTGCTCAGCAAAGGGGTTAGTGCTCCTATGGGTTGGCGCTCATGAATAGTTGTTGGGTTGGTGCTTAGAAAAGGAGTTGGTGCTCCTACAAGTTGGTGCTTGAAAATATTATTTGGGTTGGTGTTCATTCATATACTTGAGATTGTTCTCCATGGTTTTTTTGACATTGGGTTTCCACATTATATCTGGTGTCTCTCTCTATCCTATGTGGTGTTTATTGTTTGAGTTTTATTACATATCTTGAATGTTTGATTAAGTGGAATTTGGTTAAGGGAAAGTTTTATAAGATATATGATATAATGATTCATCTCCCCCTCTCAGTATATTCTATGTTTAGCAATTGGTATCAAAGTTAGTTCCTTTTGAATAGTTATACAGCTTGAAGGTAGATCGCGAAAGCATGATGGCTAGATCACAGGAAGGATTTTATACAAATAAGGCACCTTTGTTTGATGGGATGAATTATGATTTTTGGAGCATGATAATGAATATTTATTTTATGTCCCTTAGATTTGACATATAGAAAGCAGTGGTGGAGGAATATGAAGAGCCATAGACATCTGTAATTACTCCAACAGAAATTAAGGCAAGTGAATGTAATGCAAAAGCTTTAAATGCTATTTTATGTGGTTTATGTGAATCTAAATGTGTTAAAGTTATGCAATGTAAATTTTCTCATGAAACTTGGGTAAAACTTGAGAATATTTACAAAGGTGATGGAAAGGTTCAGCAAGCTAAGCTTCAAAATTTTAGAAGATAGTTTGTTAGTTTGAAGATGGAAGAAGAAGAAGATATAGCAAGTTATCTCTTGTGAGTTGATCAAATAGTAAATCAGATTTAAGGTCTTGGAGAAATGTTAGAAGAGTCAACGGTGGTACAAAAGGTTTTGATACATCTACCAATGAGATATGATGCAAAGGTTTCAACAATTGAGGAGATGAAGAATTTAGTCAAGCTAAAGATGGATGAGCTTCATGGTATACTCACGGCATATGAGATGCAAATAGAATAAGATAAACCCTCAAAGAGAGAAGTGTCTTTCAAGACATCAAAAAAAGAGAAAGCTAAGATTTAAGAATCAAGTGATAGTTCTAGTGATGATGAAGATGATAACTGAGCACTTTTCATTTGCAAGTCAAAAGGAGGAATAGGTAAATATCAAGGAAAATTACCTTTTACATGTTTTAATTGTGGAAAGATTGGACATTTTTTAGCTAGATGCCCAAATAAGGGTAATGATGATGAAAAAGAAAAGCCTACATACAATAAGAATTTCAAAGGCAAATCTAAGAGGGATTTGAGAAGAAGAGCCTGCATTCTAATTATCCTAGCTCAGTTGAAGATAGTGGAGTCAGTTATTTAGAAGAAGAAGAGATTCTATTCATGGCCATACATGAATATGATCAAGAAGACGAAGAGGAGGAATCTGAAGTCAATATGGAAGGAGAACTCATTTTTTCCCTAGAAGAGTTAAAAGATATTGAGAAGAAGAATCAAAGATTAAAGCGCCAGATCGAGAAAAATTAATAGGAGTCAAAGGAAATGATTGAAGATATACAAGCACACTTTAAAGAAGCCAAAAAGAATGAAGAAGATCTAATAGCATAGTTGGAAATAGCAAGAAAAGAATGTGAAAGGTATGTTACTGAAATTGCCTCTTTAAAAGAAGAGATTGATAAAGTAGTCAATCATAAAGTAGTTAGTGATTCAAAATTTGAGGATAACACTAACATGCTAAATAAGATATTAGAAAGTCAAAAACCAAAATTAGATAAGACAGGGATCAGATTTAAAAAGAAGAGCTATGTTGAAGCTCTTACAAAAGAGGAAACAAGGGAAGAAGTGAAGAATATAGAGGACATTTCAAACAGAGAAGGATGGAGGGAACAAAGCTACAAAAGGCAATCAGGTCAGAGATATATAGACAAGTCTTATTTTTATGGCTATTATTTTTATTTTAATGGATATAGTCACAAGAAATTAGAATGTAAAAACAGAGCTAACAATTTTAGAAATAAGGAGATGGAAAGTCAAGTAGAGTCAGGTAGAAGCCACAATTCTTTTGCTCCTCTATTAAGCTTTGATGAAGAGACCATAGTATGCTACAAGTGCAACAACTTTAGACACATAGCTCAGTATTGTAGAAGCATGTTTGAGTTAGTCAAGAAGGATCAGAGTTTCAAAGCTCCATTCATCAAGAAGAAGGATCAGAGTTTCAAAGCTCCATTCATCAAGAAGAAGGTTCAGACATGTTCATGGCAGAAGAAACAACCTGAAGATTCTATGTTGGTGCAAACAGCTTTGCATGTAAGAAATAAAGATCAGCCATGGTTAATTGATAGCAGATGTTTGAGGCATATGATAGGAGATAAAAGTAAGTTCATAACTCTAAAGAAGATCAATGGTGGTATAGTGAGATTCAGAGATAAAACCACTGCTAGGATATCCAAAAAAGGTACTTTGAGTTTGGATTATGGTAGAACTAAGACTAAAATGTTGTGTATGTAAAAGGTCTTAAGCATAATCTATTAAGTTTTAGTCAAATATGTGATCAAGGATACACATTAAAGTTTCATGCTGAAGGTTGTGAGATTCGAAGAAAAGATTCAAATGAGTTGATTGTAAATTCTCAAAGGACAATAAATGATTTATCAGATATCTTCTCAAAGGCATGATCAAAGGATACATTCAAAAATATTAAATAAGAGTTAGGATTAATTTCTATTACTTCCTGCCATTGATGTTCAACATCAATTGAGGGGGAGCTAAGTGTTAGCTCTAGGTAGGCCCTTTGCCATTGATGTCAAAGGGGGAAAATAATAGGTACAAGTATAGGTACAGGTGTAGAAATAGGTACAAGGAATAGATACAGGTTATTATAGTAAGGGGGAGTTACTGTATGTTTTTAGATGACAGTATGTACAGGTGACAAGATGTGGCAGTTTTAGGATTGAGGTTGCCATTAATGACAAAGGGGGAGATTGTTGGAAATATTGTCATTGATGTGAAAGGTCTAGCATTATTAGTGATAAAGGCCCCATTGCATTTAATGTTGTTTTTAATAGATATAACTTGGCTAATGTGATTTAATATTTATTTAATATTAACAAATATATTTTTGGTTGCATATGAGACAAAAGAAGGGCCCATAGAGAAGTCAAAGAGCCATGGGGTAAAGACAAAAGAAGGATGGGACATATTTTCCCATGAAGATTCATCTTGGGGAATTCCAAGAGTCACCAAGTGAAGACAAAAGAGGAAGGGCACAATTTCTCATGAAGGGACACTTTGAGGAATATGAAAAGTCACCAAGATAAGGACAAAAGAGGGAAAGACATTTTTCCTCATGAAGGGTCACCACATGACTTTTCAAAGGTAAGGATATGAAGGTTCATACAAGTTTGGTGCCATTTTCCATGAAGATTGAAGGGTCACAAAAGGGGAAGGCCAAAGGTCATTTGGAAAGATATAAATAAAGGCTTGAGTAGCCATTTATAATATGAGAGATAGAGGTTGATTTGATATTGTAATATCTAGCTTAGAAGAGCAATTGTGAGAGATGAATATGATTTATATTTGTTATATCTAGCTTAGAAGAGCAAAGGTGAGAGAGAGGAAAGAGATGTTGTAATGAACTATCATTTTTTGAGATAACAACATTGAGAGATAGTTGTGTGGTATACACAAAGGGGTTGGTTCTCCTATGGGTTGGTGCTCATGAATAGTTGTTGGGTTGGTGCTCAGCAAAGGGGTTGGTGCTCCTATGGGTTGGTACTCATGAATTGTTGCTGGGTTGGTGCTCAGCAAAGGGGTTGGTGTTCCTATGGGTTGGTGCTCATGAATAGTTGCTAGGTTGGTGCTCGACAAAGGGGTCAGTGCTCCTATGGGTTGGTGCTCATGAATTGTTG
This sequence comes from Torreya grandis, assembly GCA_037957365.1. Taxonomy (NCBI): domain Eukaryota; kingdom Viridiplantae; phylum Streptophyta; class Pinopsida; order Cupressales; family Taxaceae; genus Torreya; species Torreya grandis. The sequence goes on from JARHVA010004507.1 coordinate 1,466,308, forward strand.
TTGGGTTGGTGCTCATCAAAGGGGTTGGTGCTCCTATGGGTTGGTGATCATGAATAGTTGTTGGGTTGGTGCTTAGCAAAGGGGTTGGTTCTCCTACAAGTTGGTGCTTATGAATATTATTTGGGTTGGTGCTCATTCATATACTTGAGATTTTTCTTCATGGTTTTTCCCACATTGGGTTTCCACATTATATTTGGTGTCTCTCTCTATCTTGTGAGGTGTTTATTGTTTGAGTTGTATTTCATATCTTGAATGTTTGATTAAGTGGAATTTGGTTAAGGGAAAGTTTTATAAGATATATGATATACTGATTCACCCCCCCCTCTCAATATATTATGTGCTTAACATCCTAAAATTTCACCTTTATATCCCAATTTTTGTTTACATTTTAATCCAAATCCATATTTTTCCAAATTAATTTGAACTAGGCCATGAGGGTTTTTTTCCTTATTATTATTGAACCAAGTGTTCATTAAAAAGTTTTTACCTTCATCATCAAAATATGGTGTATCATTAAGCATAGATAATTTAATAATTATTACATAGTCTTAAGAGGTAGAATATAGTTAACTGATACCAAAGGTATGCATGTCATATCTATATTCTCCAAGATTTATAAGTGTAAATTTAAGTTTGTAAAAATATTTGACAATACTATCATTTTTATTTCCACTATTCTTTTTAGTTTTACTACATTCACCCACTTCAAATATATTGAGTTTTTCTATTGAAATGTATTTTTTAGGTGCCACAATATATGGTAATTATTGTTTAAGAAGAATAATGACTCATTTTATGGATTTTACCATCATTCCAATCCATAAATTAACATCATCCATGGGATAAGTATATATTAATCCATCATAAACAAAATTTAAGAAGCTATGTAACATAGAGGGAACCACACTCATAGAATGAATCAATGGCCTACAAATTAAAATTTTATAGCTTGCATCATCAGATATCACTTGAAATTTCATAGCTATAATTTATGGTAAAATATGTTGATGTGGGTTTTATATACCCCAAGGAACCTTACGAGGTAGTCTCTAAAATTTTAAGATCAGTGATAAAAATATTCACTCCAAGACATAATTTGTGGGATATTGGGTTTTGTAAACAACCTAGTGGTGGAACAGTGGTGAGAGGAGTAGTTATTTACCTCGAATGGTTCATATATGACATAAGTCTAGACCTACTTTAAATGGATGGATAGATGGTGAATATAACCTAAGGTGGGCAAAATTAAAAATAAAATTCAAAATGAGAGAAGGGGAAGGCAAAAAAGGAGGTTTGTGAGTCAAAATAATATGGGACCCTTATAAGTTGGACCTTTAACTATGGGTTGGAAAAGTATTTAAAAACCAATGTTTGTTGCAAGTTATTGTTAGCACACAAATATTCCATCACAATTAAGATTCCAAGGAAAAAATACACTGAACTTTAGCACAAATTATTAAAGGTTGTTGCATTTATAAGATTTTAATTACACATCTACAAAGAGAGATTATGATTATATACATAAAGCATTCAAATTAGTTACTACACAATATGAATAACTTTATAAAAATAAAAAAATTACACAACTTGTATTCAATCTTAAATGCACCATGTCCATAAATAAATCCTAGATTAGATGGGATAGAGCACACCTACACTTCTAACTAGGGGCATACAATTGTTAAGAGGGAGCATGACCAATGTGAGGATCCACTAGACCTGATTAGGGGATCACTTTTCATAACACACCATGTGAGGTAGGGTTTCAAAGCCTATAGTCAACACAATTGCATAACAACCCTAAAAGAGTCTTATGAGATATTTCACTAATCTAATAACAAGAAAGGTAAATTTAATCTAGTTCACACCAAATCTTATGGTATAAAGTAGGGCTTAGAAATAAAATAAATAAATAACTAAACTAAACATGTATCGAAGACATATACTCACATAAATGTATATGGAATCCTAATACATGGAAGAGAATAATCAAAATGTACTATCTATCTAATCTTACAAAGGAATAATAAAGTTAGGAATACTTACCTTTGAAGATGAACTCATTGAGCCTTAATCTCTCCCTTGGCCAAGGTGTTCTACAAGAGATTGTCATGATATGTAAGGATAACTAAGATATATTAGCTCTAGGATACATAACCTATCCAAGCATCTAGAAGACTTATCCACAAGATGAGATCAGATCTCCAAAGAAAGTATTGAACTGTAAAGCTTTATTACCCAAGTAGAATGGTCAATAGGTAGATGTTCATTCATACTTATTCACTTAATTCTTTAGTATATCAAATGGTGGTAAATGACCTTGTATATATAGTAATATCTTACCCTAAAATCATTTCAAGAATGTTAGCTATGATAGGTCAACCCAATTGACCTAACATGTTTCTAGGTCTAACTCACTAGGTTTGTGTTAGGTCAACTGAGAGGCCAACAAACCAAAAGAGATAAAAAGTCCCTAAACTATACTAGGTTGACCTGGTCGACCTAGTATAACTAATAGGTAATAAGGGTGATAAGGTAAGAAGTAAATAATAAAACATAGAAAATGATAAGAATATGTAGAATTAGGAAGAATAAGCTTGGGTTTTAATAGTTTCAGGAGGATAATGTGTAGATAGCAAGTGGCAAAAGGAACACCAATCTTATCTTATGAAGCATCGATGGTCTATCCACCCCTTTCTCAGTGTACCCCTTAAGACATGAACTCAGAGAGATTAAGAATCGATGGGTTCCTACAAGATATAAAGTATCAATAAGTGATAAAAGTTTGAAAATATTATGTGTATACATATGACCTAACCAAAGTTCATCACATGTAATGTAAGTGCAACATGGGATGGTGAATCAGAATAGAACATGATAACATACAATGTTGATGTTAATTATGGTTAATTAAGTAGAAAATAAGATAAAGGAAAGGATATAATTTAAAAACACATACCTTTAACTTACTTTAATGGCATAGATAAAGAACTAGACTATAAGAAATGTGAAGGTCTCCAATGTAGAGTCCACTGGGCAAACCTATAGAAGTTAGTGCAAAAAATAGCCAAAAATAAAAATATTGGAAGAAATACATATGATAGTGTAAAATAATATCTACATCATCATGATTCTAATGCATTTTATATTTTTCAAAATGGATGAGCAAAAATAAAGATAGAGGCAAAACAAGGAATCTACATGAAAATAAATGAAAGAATTGAGTTGCTAAAAAGTGTTTTTAAATAGGGAAAAAGAGAATTCATTTTGCATTTTGAATTATGAAAGAGAGGAAAAAGAGCTCTAAGACAAAATAAGGCTAGTCTAGTGAAGGGATGACATGATAGATAAGGAGGACACCTAGAGGTGGCAATAGGTGCACTATAGGTATGCAACTACCGATCTCAACCCAATTTTTGAAATTTGTATTGAATTAAGTGAATTTTTTATCAAATTTTATTTTAAGCATTTAAATATGTCAAAATTGAGAATACTTAGATTCTATAGTTAGAAAATAGGAAGATGGGAAATGGGTTTGAAGGGTTTAGGAGGAAAATGAGTAAAATGCATATTTTGTGAAAAATATACTAGGTTGGCACATATAATGTATTAGGTCAACTAGGTCGACCTAGTAGAATGAAACAAGGTAGAATTCATGTGGTCGACTAGTTGGTATGGGTCGACCTAGAGTAATTTGTAGGTTGAAAACCTATAACAGAGTGAGTGACTAGTCCATAAGGGATAAAATGAAAATGTAGTACCAGAGAGGGTAAGATAAAAGGGTTGACTTGGAATTTGAAGTCAACTATAACAAAACTAAGGAAATTTTGGTCAAACTAGGTTGACCAATGAACTAAAATATGTACAAAAAAGTGTGTATAAAAATGAAAGAGGGTTAAAATTGCTTGAACTGACCAAAAGATGGAAAGAGGGACCAAGTAAGATAGAAATAGGATAAAATGAATAAGGTAAAATCAATGAGGATATTTTTAATTAAAATTGTAAAAATGATGTATAAATAATGTATTATGATTAAACATGACATGGATGAACTAATACATCTTTTTTTGTTTCCTGGATGTAGAGATGACCAAGATTTTGGAGGTTGGTGGATGTGTCTTGGTTGTTGGACTTGTTACATAGATTATCAAATGAAGATCAAGCTAGACTGGTAGTCATGGGTCTAGGAGGTATATTTGATATGTATAGGATCCCCCTCAATGATGACCTATTAGTCATGTCCCTGAGATGTTTAAAATGATTGACTAAAACCTTCATATAGGAGGTAGATGGGGATATGATAGGGGTGGCCATCACACTATAGGATGTTCATGCCATATTTAGGCTACCATAACAAGAGATTTGATGACCATAAGGATACCAAATAGTTTAGAGGAGAGCAAATCCTTAGCCATGTGAGATATAGGCTTGGAGATGATATTGAGAGGATGGAGAGTTAGTATGGATGATTTATATACATCATAGATTCTAGATCTCTAAAAGGCAGTGATAGGCCTTTTGACATAGTGGGTGCTCTATCACAAGTCAGACAATAAGGTACCACTATTCATGGTAGGCCTGAGTAGGATGATGCTAGAGGAGTGAGTATTATATGATCTAGGTTATGTCATTTAGGGTCTAGATTGTACATGATCTATTTGAGATGTTTGTTAGAGGGAAAAAGACTATGGGACTGATCATACTACTTATATCATAGATATATGAGAGATTTCCTATATATCAATCAGTTGGGTTACCCCATGCAGTTGATGAAGGGTCACCTCAAGTGTGGATAAGGAGAGAGGACTAGGTAGTGTAGGCCATGCCCTAAGTGCCATCACTATAGTTGGTAAAATGTGTGGACATAGTATGGAAGCTATATGGGCACATAATAGCTACATGGGTGAGCTAGCACATAGTTGCACTAGCACTAAGAATGAGAGATGTGGTTGAACACTATACATGGTGTAAATAGCCACATCTAGTGGCATGGGTGCTAGGATAAATGGGCCTACCTAATCTAGTGACATTGATACTAATGCTTAACTAGTGAGTTTGACATGTGAAGGAGCCATATGGGAAGATAGGACTCAAACCATTAATAGTGAGGCCAACATTAAGGTCACATCGGGAGTGACCATAGACTAGGTAGGCACAATGAGTGATATAAGAGGAGGTGAAGGAGGAAAAGATACTAGATGTATCATTACTAACCCCATAGTGAAATGAGAAGCAACTACCAAGGACATGGTAGTGATGGAGATAAGATAGAGTGGAGACTATAGTCATCATACATGACCCCATAGATGAGCCAAAGGAGATGATAGAGATACCACTTAAATGGAGGATGAGGTGGACATGAGCCATGATAGCTAGGTTTGAGCTGAGGAGGTGACTTATTGAGGAGGCAGGAGGAGGCCATGTAGATGGGGAGACTATGCTAGGTGATCATGTGGATGATGATATCATAGGAGTAAATACATAGATAGGTATGAAGATGGTTTAATTATTTATTAAGTTTTCATTTGGTAGTAGAGAGATATAGATAGATATTATGAAATATGATAGTGATCTAATATCTATTTATTATGATTTTGTAGGCATACTTAAGATTGAATAAGAGAGATGGGGGTCCCTAGTGAGGGTAGCACTCCATGACATCCTAGATGAGACTATGTAACCATACAACCCCATGACACTAGAGGAATTGAGTGTACCATCTACCCCAACTCAGGTGAGCTAGTTCAGATTAGTTGGTGAGATAGTAAGGTGGATACAAGTGTAGAGAGAGAGGATGTATCCATTAGTAGAGATGGGTGTAGGTAAGAGGTAGGATTAGAAGGCCTTAGAAGATGAGATATATTTATATCTAGACATAGTGACACAAATGACATAATGATGTAGACTCAGCTAACATAGGCACATATAGTGACCTAGGCTAAGTTGGTACAAGCATAGGTGTAGATACCATGCCTATAAGGATAGGTATAGGTATTTAGATCTTAGACTACCTTGTTATAGCATACCATTCAAATGAGTTAGATTGAGGCCTCAATAGGCAGCATGGATAGGCCACAAGAGAGATAGGATGGAACCTAGCCATAGTGTTAGGGCTTTGTATATGGTTGTATATGTTATGTCAAACTCATGGTGTGTGTATATATATGTATGTATGATGTATTATTTTGGATTATTGGTGTTAGTTGTTTATGTTTTCTTTATGATGGTTTTGTTTATGGATGCTTTTGGATATATTTATTTCTAGCACATGTATTTTAGCTTTATTGTATATGCTATAAGAAATATATGTACTATGGTTTCTTTTCTAGAATTATGGAGTACACATACATGGTTAAAAATAAATAGGTAATAAAAGGACTTAGAAAATTATAATTAATCAAAAATGCTCTACACACTAGTTCAAGTTGGGAAATGTGTAATAACAAAAAAATGACTACATATAAATATCCAAGAAAATGGCAAACAAGATGGTAAAGGGGATTTGTTTTTAGACCAATTTAAAATATTTTTTCTCCAAATTAAAACAACTAAAATCATACTAAATATCACATTGGGAAGTATGACAAGTAATGTAAAAAAAATGGAAGGTATGTAAAAGGGCACAAAAGGTAATAAAAAAAAATCAAAATTAAGTTAATTAATTATACTATATCACAATGGGAAGTACAAAAGAAAAAATAGAATTTAAAAAAATTGGGTCTTAAATTTATCATACTAATTCAAGTTGGGAGTTATGATAAATTCAGGAAATGGTTGTAATCTTACATTCACTCAAAAAATAAGAAGATAAAGGGTGAAATAAAAAAATGAAGTAAGCATAAAACATACTAATTCAAGATGGGAAGCATGTCAATGATGTGTAACCTCATAATCAATCAAATCTTATCTCATTTTTTACACAAGTGATTTTTGATGGTGACTTGATTACTAGAAAATTTGTTGAGGGGGGTCAGGTCTTATCCACGGTCTTACACTACAACTCATAAAATAAAAACACAAGGGGTACTAAATCAAGATTGGTAAGCAGAAGGATAAGTAATGGTAAATCAAGGATGTGGGTAATAAGATGGAAAATATTGTAATTTTTGAAGGATGTTGGGTCTTATCCATAGTCTTATAAAGTAACTCACAAATGATATCCCATGGGGAATGATCAGTAAGCAAAACAATATTTCCCAAGAGAAAATATGAAGGAAAAGAATGAAAAAGGGAGTGTAAGAAGCAAGACTTAGGCATCTTGTGAGAATACCTTAGGAGGTAAGAGGCATACTAAGGACATGAAAAGACACTAAGTGACTAGTGGTCATCTTTGTACAAAGAAAACCCACTATTTATAGACATAAAGCTTTGTAGGCAAATAGGTATGCTACTAATGATGGTAGATTGGTAAAAGGAAAATTACAATAGACCTACCTTCTCATGATGTGTTCCCCACTCCTCAAGACCCCTTACAAATCCATTAGTCCACTATGAATATTGGGTACTTGCATGAAAAAGTAGGTAGCAGTAAAATAATTTTTTATTCGCCTCTTCTAATCTACTATCCTATTGCACCCCAAAGGACCATGGCCCTATTGTGAGGCCAACTATGGAGTTTAATCTTTGACTAGAAGAATGAGATGTGCTTTGAATCATGTATTTTATTGTGATTTAATCTTTAAGAATATTTAATATTTTTGCCTTTTGATATCATTGCCTTTTGTTTAAATGATTTGTATTTTAATTTTATTTTGAAGGATTTTTTAAGATTCCTCCTCCATGTGGATTTGGAATGACCAATCATTATAGAGATAGTGATATACATGAATGAGATATAGACTAAGGCTAAAGGAAGCTAGGTAACCCAAGACAAAATACTGAATAGAACACTTAGGCTTGACAATGAACTTAGAATGTGATCTCAAGTCTCAGCTATGTATATGCTCAGTTTGTGGAAAAAAGGAATAAGGTAAAAAGGAGATCCAAGGGAGGACTGGTGAAAATAAATAATAATGAGAAATATTTCTCGTGAACTAATCACATAATAATAGGATATAGTAACCAAGTATAACCAAGTCACCATGACAACTATATATGAAAAATAAAGATAAGAAAGAAATCAATCATAAGGCTATAAGGGTAAAGTTTTAATAAAAACTCTAAATGAAAATAAAGAAATGATAAGGGAAAAATAACAATGATAAGTAAAATACAATCATATGTGAAATGTAAAATGATTACCTAAGCTAACAATAGTACAATAAGAAGGAGAAACATGATACAAGATAAGAAAGAATTTGACATAGTGTTAAATGATATAATCAAATAGATAAAAAAAATGATTGGAGCACATGTCCAATCCTAAAAAAAAAATTGAAAGCACCATGCATATGCTCATAAGTGGTAAATATATCTACACACATTATCTAATACATCAGATAAGTCTCTATGAAGTTGAATATGTATTGTAGCTAAGGTCTCATCAATCTTAAGTAAATACTAAGAAAATTCTCCTTTTATAATCTCCTCAATTGAAAAATTAGGAATGATCAAATTATTGTGTTGAGGAGGAAAGTTAGACAAATGTTGGTCAAGAGAATGTGTGGAAATAATATTTATGGGAGGAGAAGGAATCACCAGTGGAAAAGGATCCACGGGTGAAGGACTCATGGGTGGAAAAGGATACATAGATGAGGGAAGGTCTCTAGGTGAAGAAATCACAGGTGGAGGCACCAAAGGTGGTAAAATGACACAAAGAGGTGATGGAACCACTAGAGGTGGAGCCATAGGAGGAGGAGCCCTCTTGTAATAAGAACCTATGGGAAGAATGGTAGAAGGTCCAAAGATGGATACAATATGATCTTTAAGATGTTGTATAATGTGGAAATGATCAATGTGATGTGTGCCATATAGATTACATATATAGTATACCTCACCATACTTAGGCAAATATTCAAGAAGTACCTTTGAGGGAGGTATGGCTTTGTTTAATGATGGGGAAGAAGGATGTAAGGTATCAAGATATTTTCATTACTTGTGATAATGGGTGGAAGAGTGATTATCTATCCCATGAAAGTAATAGATACACTTGTGAGTAGTTTTAGGAGCACTCATGAAAGAAGGTGAAATAGGAGTAGAAGAAGTTTAAGAGGACTTATTATTCCATTTTGTGATCAAATGATCCATATTAAGTTTTGGTAGCAACCCATTACCAAGGGAGGGTGATGATTAGGAAAAAATGGAACTAGGATCAATAAGAGGAGTACTAAGATGAGAAGAAGAGACTCAACAATAGGAGTGGAAACATGTTCAATTATAGAAAAAAAATAATGGGTTTAACTATAGTTGGCCTTATTGGAGGAGGGGTGGGATCTAAAAAATGTATAATGAGGACTTCCCTAGTTGTGGAAAAGTGATAAGGTCTGGTCATAGCACAATCCAAGATCATGGTCCTAAGTGGATCCTTAGAAACTAAAGGTGTTATTTCCATCTCTATCCTAAAATAAAGAGGAAAAATACAAGAATCAGGGACTATAAATGAAATAAAATGATAAGATGCACAAAAACTCTCAAGTAAAAAAGAGTAATAATGAAAAATCTTAGTATCATGGGCCTAGACAAGGCTGTCTAAAAGAGGATCATCTAAATAATAACAATCATCATAATCTTGAGTATGAAGATTGATGACACAAGTTAGGATGACCTTTTCATCAGAGGATCCTTGGTGAATAGAGTGCCTAGTCTTAGTCAAGACTAAAAGAATGTCATCACAAGGAGGTTTACAAGAATGAGGCTATAAGGAAGTAGGAAGTTATGATATGAGATGAGGAAAGAGATTGGAATTTTTTATCCTTAGATTAATCTTGTCAATCTCATCTTCATTAGAGTCTAAAAGGTTGAGAGAAATGTTACCAATGAGCTCAAGATGCCCATTGTAACCTCTGGTTGAGTTGATAGGAAGGTTTAGACATTGTGACTCATGGAATAGAACACTAGGCAAAGGATCAAGAGTAGGAATCTTGAAGACACCATGATCTTAGAATTATTGAAAATTCTAAGGTTTAGTGTCTCCTTGAATCCTATAAATGGCTTCATTATGAGGAAATTTAATGTATTGGTGGGTAGAAGATGCCACAACTCACATACAATGAGTCCACAGCCTACCAAGTAAGATGTTTATATGAAATGGAAAAGTTGAAGATCATCAACTTCACATGAAAAGTGATAGGTGGGATAGTAATGGGAAGTCACACACACCCTAAGGGATGCATTTTCCTTATATTGTATCCTTAATAGGTGCTACATGTATACTTGATATTACATTCCAAATATCTAAGAGTCTTAATGAAATTGATAGAAGTGATAAAGGTGTTAGAAACCTCATTAATCAAGGCTCACTTTACTTAGATATCATTGATTTAGATGCTAATTAATAAATGAGGATCATCTGCACAAAGCAAAATCTTGTCAAGAATCATAGATATGATAAGAAATTGTAAATAAAGATAAGTGTCTATAGTTTCATCAACATTAATAGACATCTCTTCACATTATTGTAAGTTAATATCCTCATATCCAGTTAAAGTGGCCTCCTATCTTACTAGAGGAGGGAAAGGGATATTCATCTCAAATAAGAGTTGCATGAGGTGGTTTTTATGACATGGAGATTTCCTCATGAGTTCAAGGAAAGGTATATGAGATGGAAGATGAGTGAGTTCCACAATGGGATCCCACTCATCATAACCCATAAGAATCTTGTTATATATAGGTGTGTAATGATTAATAAGGTCTTTGAAAGGTAGATCTAAAGAGCATTGAAATATATGTTTATAAGAATGATAAGGTTGAGAAAAAAGTTGTAAATCATTTGGTGATGAAGAAGCACTTAGTTTAGATTGATCTTGAAGTTTGGAAGAAGTGTTAATATAAATTGGATTATTATTAGTATTAGAAGATGATAGGATAGAAGTAGAGATGGTATGGGATGTGTAATCCAAGGGAGAATAATAAATTGGATCATAAAAATAAATAAGATCTTCTTTCCCTAACTCATTTAAATGAGTTGGAGAAGAATCCTAGATAAAATGATATGTGTTATGGGAAGGAGGACTGTAGATAGGTTGTGAATCAATGAAAGCCACCACTCCTTGCATATTAGTCATGTTAACCACATTATTTTCATAATTTGGTTCAAGAAGACTATAAATTATTGGTGGAATAAGTGGGCTTATCTTGACCTTCTTAGATTGGTTGATGATTAGGCAAGAGGTACTTATAGATATCTAAATGAGCATTTACTTGATTTAATGCTTGAGTTTTATCATGTGATTTATAGTCTTTGAAATCAATCTCATAGGCTTGTTGATGCTTAAAGATAATGGAATCATGAGTGAAATTTAGGCCAAGAATAAATTTCATAGATAAATTATGGATCTATCTATAATTCTTGTAAGAGTGAGCCCAACTAGCATGAAACCAACAAAATTTATTAGGATCATACCATGATCTCATAGATCAAGTAGGATCAAGATCTTGTGGAAGAGGATTTGGTATACATTTAAGTAATTCAAATAAGGATAAAGGTTTATGGATATTAATGTTGTTTTTTGAGAAATGAGGATTAGTGTATTGTTGAGAAAGATCTGGTTCAAAAGAAGGGTTAGGAATGACATCTTGAACATTGTGAATGATGTCAAATGAATCAATAACACCATCATTGGTACTATTATAGCTTTTTTATTTACTAATAGGAAATGGCCCATGGAAGGTTGGGTTGGCTTGAATTGATGCATGAGGAAATCTTGTCTTTTGGCTTGATCAATGGTTTCCTCCAAGGTACATAGAAAAAGGGTATAGACTCAATATTGTAATTTAGGAAATAAATCATTTGTAAAGAGATGAAAGAGATTTTTGTCCACCATGTTATGTTAAAATTTACTTGATAAAGTCTTGTATTGCTTAATAAAGGCTTGGGTAGTTTCATTTTCATTTTATTTGTAATTGATGAAATGGGCCAAAGTGTTCTCATGAAGATCACTAGTTTGAAATTCTTGCACTAAAACATTTACTAAGTCTCCCAAACTAGTGATATAATGTGTTGTAAGTCTATTATACCAATCCAAGGCATCACTTATGAGGGTTTTGGATAGGATTTTGCTAGTAGTAAAGTTATTTAACTTGACCAAATCCTTGTAAATATTTCCAAATGTCTTGAGGTGAAGAGTAGGATCGATCGATCCATTGTAAGAAATTGTAGGTGTTATACCTCCAATGTCAATGTTAGAAATTTGGGTGATAAGAGGTTAATTTTGTAAATTCTTAATGACTTTGTTGACTAAAAGAGGTTGAGGAATGATATTACCTTGAGAATCTTGAAAAGGAGGAGGAGGAACACTTTGGTTATGTGTGTCCCAAGTCATTAGTTGAGGATTAGATTGAAGATTAAAAAGGTGGTTTTGCATTCTCATCATTTTATTTATATTATGAGATTAGAACATGTTCATTTAATTGAGATTTTAAATAAATAGTTGATCAGTTTGGTTAGTGCTATTATAAGAATTAGTATTGGTGTTTGTGTTAGTGTTAGTGGCTTAGGTACCACTATTAGTGTTGATATGAGCTTGGGAAGAACTATGAGAATTTGAGGCACTAAAGGAAAAATTTTCTTGTGAAGAAAAATATGTACTATTAAATGGTTGATAAGATGAAGCACTAGAAACATGAGTTCCTTAGGTAGAAAATGATGAACTAGTGGAAGGATTAAGAATAGTGGATCTTATGAGAGGCCCACTAGATGTAGAACTTGCCATGTTAGTTGAGATACTGGGTATGGAGGTGGAATAAGTTAAATAAAAATATGTCATGGCATAATAAGGAATCTAGATTAAAGGAAGAGGTTGAGAAGAAAATAAATCATTACCCCTAAATCCAATTAAGAAAGTGGGAGTAGGAAAATGAGGTTCTTGAACTTGATGGTTAATCATGAGGTTATAGATGGTATAAAGATCCTTCCCTCTATTTTGAGGGAATTTTTTGATAAAGAAGATCAATTCAAGAGTATAATCTAACTCAATATAATATTCTAATAGAAGAGATGGGTTTTTCTATAAATAGTTATGAGGAGGGGTCCCATAATTCATTATGTGGTTATAATATGAATATTACTAGAATTTATGAAAGGAGCCCTAATTTTTCTATGGGAGACCCTATTAGGATTGGTAAATTTCATCATGTCTATTGACTAAACTTTAGTGTTGTCACCAAAAGAAAATTCTATGATGAAAGGAAAAGAAGCAAAATGAGAAAACAAAGAATTAGAAAGTGATTGAAAATAGTATTAGGTTGACCTAGTCAACCTAGTGCAAAACAAGGGTTATAAAACTATAAAAGGTCCATAGGGTTGACACAATTCAATAAATAGTGACTATAAAAAAGAGGCAAAGATGTTTTAATAGTATCAGGGTTATAGTATTAGGTCAACCTAGCATAGTGTATAAGGGCTAAAAAAGGTATAAGGTCAATAGGGTTGACCTAAGACAACAAGCAGGGAAGAAAAGAAAGTTGATAACAAGAAATGAATTAAATCAAGATAATTACAAGTAATGTAAGAAAGTAGTAGGTACTAAAGAGAAATAAATAGTCAATTGAATTGATGTTGGCCAATCCAATTGATGCACACAAAGCAAAATATTTCACTAACACTATATAATGCAAGCTTTTGAACAAAAAATTGAACAAAGAGAAAGAAAACAACTTGAAATTAAAGCTAGCTACTTGGTCAACCTATAATTTTGATTAGATTATTAGGAATGATTTTAAATGTAAAGGGAGATTGGCTATAAGCAAGGTACTAGATAGTAATCTATGGATAGTTTTAGGTAAGTTTAGGATGAAAGGGACTATAGTGGAAATGATATAGGCTTGGTATTGGGGCCTACCCCCTAACTTCACAAACTGTAGCAATAAGGTTAATGGGTTCTTAGCCAAAATATAACTTTAACCATGTTTTATACTTTACCAAAGCATCAAATTGGCTTCCCCCTTGGTGATGAAATCCAAGTAGGTAGATATGGGTGGTCAAATGTTTAAATGCTTGTTTGATGTTTATGTGGTTTGGTCATGTGTGTAAAATAATAGAAATAGTGCAACTAAGAAATTATTTGAAAATCCCCTAATTAGACTATGTGAACTATTCTAAGCATGTAAACAACTTAAAAGAAATATGTGATTAACATATATGGTTCATTCCAAATTTAAAACAAGGTATAGTTGAGAAAATATATGGAAAATCATATAGAAAAAGGTTAACAGGGTTGAATCTATACTATGAAAGCAAAGTATAAAGTGAACTAGGTTATTCAAGTCAACCTAGTTATTTTAGAAAACCCAAAACATAGAACTAGATCTACAGGGTCAACCTAGTTCACTATATGGGGGTAGTTTTGAAGACTACAAACTTAAAAGGAAATTATAGAAAAAGAAACATACAGAGGAAACAAAAACTAACCTAAATGGTTCATAGATTAAAAGGAAAAGATTGTTGATTGAAGACCTTAGAGAAAACTAGAAAAAACCTACAAACTAGGTTGAGCTGGTTGATTAAGCTATACAAGAACTTGTTGAAAAAGTGCTAAAAATGCACTAGGTCAACTTGGTCAACCTAGCAGGTTGAACAAGAAGTCTAAAATGTGTACTAGGTCAAGTTGGTTGATCCAATTCGCTGAATAAAAGTCTAAAAGTTCTAGAAACCTATACTAGGTTGAGTTTGTTGATCTAGTTGTCTATTCTTTCAAACCTATGCATAGAGATAAATAATTGGGTCAATAGATTCAATCTAGTATAGTAAAGATATGATAAAAATAATGAAAAATAGAAATGAAATAAGTTAAATAAATATTGCAAGGGTTTTATTCACATCAGGTTCACTAGAATATATGTAATCAAAAATGCATCATGTCCATAAATCAATCCTAGATGGGATGGGATAGAGCACACCTCAACTTCCAATTGAGAGAATATAATTGTTAAGTGGGAGCATGACCAATGTAAGGATCTGAAAATATTATGTGTATATATAAACTAAAGACTAAAATACAGAATAATGGAACTTCTTCAATAAATCACAAGTTTGGAGAATAACAAAATTTTCACATCAAGATAAATTTATAGAATAACCTATAGGATTATTATTTATCTCAATAGCCTAATTTTTTTTCCATTTTTAATCAAGAGGATACAAGTATATATAATCTTATGGAGGGGTTTCCTCATCCTCCAAACAAAGTCTAAATTTACAATTCTAATATTATAAATCATGCACAGTATGCATGTATAGGATATAAATAGATATCCAGCCAAAACCACATAATTAAAATATAAATACAAATATGATAAAAAATAGAGTGAATATCTAAGTCTTCATAGTGATAGAATACATGAAAATATTTATATTCATATTTAACTATGGTGTCAACTTGGCACTACCTAAAGAAGAAGGGTACTACATGTTCGATGAGGAAACTCAAGTAGTAGGAGGCATTGCATGTAAGCAGTTAGTTGAGGTAGTTGTTATTATCAATTAAGTACTATTAGGTTAAAGACGAAAAAACACTACTATATGAAATGGCCCTTGAGGTTGAATTATCAATGTTGGTACTAGCTAAGCACTAGATCATGTCTTAGTGGCCTCTTTAATAGCCTTTAATTTTTTGAATAATGCATAAGCAACCTCAAATTATTTGTTAATAATATAAAAATTGAGCATATAAGGTTTAAATATGTTACCAAATTCACCCATCAACTTTTATGCTTAGTTTTAAAGGCTCAAAATCCAACTCTAAATGCCTCTACCTTAGTCACTATATAATTCACAAGATTGATCAGTTGTAAGATTTCCTTGTTAGTTTTATAAATATTTCCCTCAACCTCTACTTTGAAATTATCATTATCTACTTTTATAAGTTCTTAAAAATTGGGCTTATTTATCAACTACCCTATGGAGGTTATCACACATGTGACCCTCATATCATTTAAATCTCTATGGCCTCCTTTTATTGGCCTATGAGTTAGGCTACCAAAACTTCCATCTAAGTATGCCAATGAAATGTACCATCTCTCTTTGGAATTACATAATCAAAATCCCAATATTCCTCCTAGGCAATCATTAAACTTAAATGACTATATGCATTATCCCTTATGCATTGAACCAATAAATTGAGCCTCTTATCATGTTCTTTTAGTTGGTTCCAAAATTTTATTAATTTTCTCCATTTGGGTTGGGATTCACCTCTAGAAACCTTTATTATTTTAAAAATATCATACATCCTAGTGGATGAACATTGGATGTATCCTTAATTTGTCTAGGATCCTAAATAATCTATTGTTATATAATTCTATGTTAGCCTCCTCTTGGATTCTATACATCTCCTTCATTGCCTCCCTTATTGTATCTATAAAATAAGAAAAGTCCTCTATATATTTTGTAGGGTCATTTGGATTCTTATTTTTTTTCTTAGCTAATGGGAATAAATTTTCTCTTTGCTCTAACACTACTTCCCATGTATTTTTATGTAATCCATTCCTCTTTCTCACCCTCTAGATTGTAACACTCTTCTTGTCAAAGTGGGTGTTTATTATAGGAAATTTAGTAAGGACTAGGCCCATCTTATCTTCTTCCTCTCTTGAGACTCCTTAACGCAAGTGGGGACACTGAGTTCTACATGTTCCTCTGGTTGAGTGATTTTTGGAGTAATAGAAGGTGGTATGAAAATTGGTGGTATCATGGAGGCACTTATTTGGATAAAAATTTGAGGACATGGATGAGTGACCCTAATTCATTTTTAGGTGATCCTTTAGGGTGTAATTTCCACCACATATTTTGTCTTCCCTAGAGTTATTATGATAATCATTACAAAAGACTCAGTTAGAATGGACTGGGAAATAGACAAATCCAATTGATAATATGGTCTCGATGGAGTTTAGGGATTAAAAATGAAGACAAACACCAAATCCCCAAAATTAACCTTCTTCTTATGGTCTTAGGGTTTAGTAATTATTGGGGTAGTGGTAGGCATAAATACTTCTCATAAGCATCCCCAGAAATATAAGTGACCACATTTATGTGAATTATTAAGTGAAAATAGTCTCCATTAATAGTGTCATCAAAGAATAAATAATGAATTAAGTTAATTCATGTAATTACCTTAGACTTCACCACCATGTTGTGTAAACCCATTGTTTTAACTCACAATAGATCATCCACATATATTTCCCTATCCTTATCCAGTCAATCTTGGGATAAATATGAATTGATGATATAAATTGCATTTCAAAGAGATTAGTAATGGGGAAATGGTAATAACCCTCAATCAAAAACCATGGTTGGGTACTTATTTGCTTTAGAAATATAATATTAGGAGGTTAGTTAGTTGTTTGAGATGAATAAGCTATTGGTGTATTGTATAATTTCTATCAAGCTTAGTTGGATTGATTTACAAATTATCTAATAGGAAAAATTAGGGCTCTTGAAGTATTGGTAGCTTAAATTAATAGTTTATATCTCATTGATTAATTACAAATTGATTTAATATTCTCAATATTTTTTGTATATTTCTCAAAGCTTGAGACTTGAATTTAATGCAATCTTAACTTATGGATCTACTTCATTTTTTGATTTTAAATTGATAAGTCAGATTTGGCAGGTGTATTTTCTATCATTTGGTAACTTTTTGTTAATTCCAAGGGATTCATCACTTTAATATGGGTGTCCATTTCTCATTTATTCATCTTTTCACCTAGTTATCAACTCTTAGCTTGTATTTTAGCCATACATCTCTAAGATCATGACACTTATTTAAATATTGTATATTTAGGTTCTTCATATTTATAATTATACTTTATATTCTCCATAAGATATGACTTAAAAATATTATTCCACTTGTCATAATCTTAAGGATTCAAGGATATTCTACAATTTAAACTATGTACCTTTTCTAGAAGGATCTTAGTGCAAAAGATGGTGCCACATGGAGTAGTCTTAGGATCCTAGGGAAGTTTTTTTATTCTACTTTTGTACCTTCTTATTGATAGGTTTCAATATTATGAGATTATCTACATGGATGGTTCTCAATAATCCAAAGAAAATAGAGTTATGGCTATCTAATTTTGACTACAAATTTCCAGGTTAATGAGATTTTTTCCATGTGGATGATTCTTATTAATCTATAAAACTTAGAACTTTTGGTAGTGTACTTTGTCTTGTTAGTACCCTAACTTTTATGATGATGACATGTGGATGGATATCATTAATATAGAGACTTGTAAATTTTACAATCTATTTACAATTGATAAGACTTGAATGAATAGGATTATACCACTTGGCATAATCTAGGGAACTCGGGAGCTTTGAATATAATGGACCTACCTTGATCATCTAGGTCCTTGGTAAATAAAATTTTACCAAATGGCATATGATCTCAACACTATAGGAGTATTTTGAATGAATACTATGTATTTTATTATTTTAGACTCTAAGTGATTGATATGTCATCAAGTGGAGCAATCTCTAAGTTTTAGAACTTAGAGGACTCAAAAAATTTCATGAAAATTGATTGTGTCCCATGTTTATGAGATTTTGACATGTGAATAACTCATGGTGAGCTAGGAACTTGTAATGTAGGTTGAATGCCAAATGTCATAAGTGAATGATATTCTTCTATGTGGAGTGATATCATGAATAAAGATGATCAAAGGGACTTAGAATAAATTTTTTATAACTATGATCAACTATGAATGAATGGGATGCTAAAAATGTCATGATCTAGGAAACTCAGGGAAAAACTAAAACTCAAGAACTAGATGCTACACATTAAATCTTAGATGTTTCTAACATGTTATTATTAGTTGATTAAATTAAAATGTAATATTAAATATGCATTAAAAAATAGAGAAGAGAATCAAAGATGATATTTCATAAGTGATGTCCAAGCTTTAATTCTCTTATTTTTATAGCTTTGTAATAAAATTAGAATTTGAAAATAATAGTCTTAGACATGCTTGATAAATATTATAATTCCTAAGGTTGATATGGACCATGAATAAATATGTCTTAACAATAATGGGTCCCTATTTGAAGTTTGAGAATAGGGTGTTTTGAGGAAAAATAAATGGTGACTTAGTGGGTAAATGATCCAAAGTATTTAATACCTAGAATCTCAATTAATGCATCATAACATGACTTGGTCCTAATAATAAAAGAATAAGTAAACCAATTAGCTAGAATATATTCTAACCTTCTCATGCAACATATTAACCCTTTTTATTCCTAGGATCTATGTGTGATTTTGTGAAATTTAATTTCCATTTTTATGAGGCTTTTGATAGATATCTGGATAAACATTGTATGTTTCATTTTTATTTCTAATTTTATAACAATGATAATAAGGGAAGCCTCGGCATTTCTTTATTTATAGCTAGTCATGCATAACCTTGAAAGAGATACCTCTAATTCCATTCTAAGCCATGTTTTACTACTATCTAAGTGTCCATAGCCCCAATAAATATTACTTGATTCACCCTTATTTCATAATTTTGTATGATTATTTTTTGGTAAAACATAGATGGAATAAGGGTTGGGAATTATAATTTTCTGGGTGTATGTATAATACAACATTTTTTATCAATACATCCTTGCCGTTATGCATCCATTTCAATATTCATTATCTCCCATTTGAGTTTTAGCATGTAATAGTGTAGCTAATCTTTAGAAATGAAAATTATTTCTAAAATTTGCATGAGTGTATCAAAGTAAATTCCAAAGACCCAGTGAACTTATTTAATCTAGGTAATCCTTAATTTCAATCATGACACATACCTCACTTATAGAACCCCAAGTACTATTATAAAAAAGGTGGCATATGTTAATTATGCTCTTATTGAGTCATCCCATTAATTTTGGTATGTCTTTCATTATTTAATCATAATAAATTGGTTGAACTATTTTATAGTTTTAAGAAAACTAATTTAAAAAGTAGCAAAACTAACTATGAAATCAAATGTTGAAAACAAGAAATTAGTCTAAGAAAATGGGAAAGATTAATTTTAAAAATCAAGGAATCTAATATATAAATTAGGAAACCTAATCTACTCCTATTTATATGTATTCACTCATAGTCATTCAAAGGCATCCCAATTTGGGGTAGTCATGAAATAATACTTCAAAAACTATCCATTAACTAAAAAAATGAGGTCATTACCTTGGAGGTCCTTTAGACCAAATGTATTATTGCTTAATATTTTAGTTATTTGGTATGGCCCAATCCATAAGGGAGTGTACTTATCATGTTATCCTTTATTTTAATGTTATTTATCCCATAAAATCACTACATTTGAAATCCTAAAAGCCTTGATTTTAGATCTTTTAGCAAACCACATTTTGACAATGTATTGGTGCTTGTTAAAGCTATGCAGTGTTTTAGTTCATGCATCTTCCATCTAAACTATGTCTATTTTTCTAGATTGGATTATTTCATCTTCTCCCATATACTATTACATGAATTGATACATTGGTAGTTTAAGAGTGATAGGAAAAACTAGTTGTTGTCCATATACTAGTAGGAAAGGTGAATCCTTGAAGTCTTGCTTATGTCTTATTTTGTCTCCCCATAGTGCATACTTTAAAAATAGATATCATTCTATGGATTTTTCCAATGTTGATTTCTTAATAGAATCCATTATATTATTGTTGGACTCATCTTTTCCATTACCTTCGGGAAAATAATTAGATGAAAAATTGATGGTAATCTAGTTATTACAAGTCCACTTAGTAAATTTTATAGATTGGAAGGCTGGACCATTGTCCCAAACCAAAAAATGGAGTGCTAAACCTGGTCAGTATGTTTTCTTCCATAAATTAAATCACATCATATGCTCTATAATTCTTTGTGTCTACAACATTTCTCCATCTAGTATAATAATCAATGGTTGTTAGTATAAATTTGTATCATGTTAAATAATTTGGGTTGATCTCCCCAATAAATTCAAGACCTCATTGATAGAAAGGGCACCCCTCCATAATTAGTTATAAAGTCATAGTATCATGTACTTCCCTTTTATTAAATACTTCACATTATGGAATGTCATGAAATGATTATGGGAGTCCTTAAAAATTATAGGCTAGTAGTATCCCATTATCAATATGTTATGAGTTGTTTCATTTCTTGATGGATGTCCACTACTTATCCTTTGATGTAAGTTATTTAGGATTTCTATAGTTTCCTCTTTTGAGACATGCCTCAAATAAATGCCTTCATGATTATTTTAGTATAATTCCTTTTTTTATCATATAATGGGTTGAATTTTGCCTAAAGACTCACATTTGCTCTTTGTTTATCTCAAATGGACACATACCTATGAGTAAGTATTGGATGCTGTGGGCATACCAATCACCACTAGCTACTTGTGTTTCATTGATTTTCTTGATATGAATACATGTATCAGTCTTACTCATGAGATGAATTATTCCTTGGCTATGTACCATCCTAGTTAGTATTATTTCAAGATCAAATTCTTGTAGTCTTTCCATCCATTTACTTATTATTTCTCCTAGATCATTTTGGCTAAGTGTGAGCTTGATAACTCAATCTGAAATGATGGTATATGTCTTATTATTGAGAATGTAATACCTAAACTTCTTTACAACCTTTGCCAGTGCATATATCTACTTATCTATCATTAAATACTTTAACCTTAAATATTAAAGTTTAATAATCATGAAGGGAATTAGATATTCATTATCATCCACTTTTTGTGTGACTATTATTTCTATAGTATGTTCTAAAGAAAATTAATAAAGTAAAAATCCTTATTGAAATCAATACTAATCAGAACTAGAGATTGAGAAATGGTAGTTTTACTTTCTTAGAAAGCTTTCTTAGCTTCAGTTTTATACTCTATTTTAAATTCTTGCTTCAACATGGCATTTAGTGGCTTGACAATATCTAAAAATCCATAAATGAATTTTATCAAAAAAAATATCATTCCAAAGAAAGACTTCAATTCTTTCTTATTGTTAGGAGTCATTGACTTGGAAATGGCCTGGAATCAATTTGGGTCAATGGAAATCCCATCTTTGTTAATGATGTGGCCTAATAGGTTTCCTTGAATAAATCTAAATATTATCTTCTTTGGATTGAGTAATACTCCATATCTTATACATATGTCAAATACATTATGTAGATGATTTGCATGATCATCTCTATTATTTGAAAACATTGTGAGGTCATCCATGTAGATAATAATGTATTTTCCAATAAGTCCTTGAAAATTGAAGTCCATAACTCATTTTAAGGTTTATCCTATATTAATCAAGCCAAAAGGCATCCTTTTATATGTAAATTCCCAACTTATTAGTAAAATCAGTCTTAATTATATATTCTATTTCTACTAGCACTAGACTATAGCCTAATAATCCATCTAGGTTGGACATCATCTCATATCCACTAATCATTTAGTTTACCTCATCTAATGAGGTAAAAATATAGTTATCTTTTATTTATGCTTGATTCAAGTCCCTATAATTAACACATAACCTAATTTCTCCTTTCTTCTTCCTAATAGGCACTAGGTTAGTAACCCAAGTGGAATGCCTGATTGGAAAGATAATCTTAGCATAAATAGCTTTTGTAATTCTATCTGAATGAGGGGTTATAAAATTAGATTCACTCACCTCTATCATTACTTAAATGGATTATGTTTTAGTTTTAGTGGGATAGTATGTGTGATGATCCTGGGATCAAAGACCTTGAGGTATTTATATGTCCAAGCTATCATATCTTTGTATTATGTCAGTAAACCTTTTTAAAAAAAATTGTCACTTTCCATGAAACTCAAGATAATGTTGACATATTGAGGGTATTGGTTAGTCTCCATGTTTTAATTTAACAAAGATAGATTTGATCACTTTAAACTATTTATATTTATGAGCTCATGGATCCATGTCAAAAGTTTTCTCTAATGAGACCATTCCCATAGGTATATAATTATCTTTTAGCTATAAGATGTAATCTTCTCCTAAGTATTTTATATTCAGAGTTTCAACATCATTTTCATCTATTACCTAAGATTCAAAGACTCTATAACTATTCATAAATTATATTATTTATTGATCATCATCAAATACCTATAAGTTTTCCACATTGTCTGGGATAGAGGGGCAAGGAACCATCTCCATAGAAAAAAATTTCATCTTGGATTTATGGAGTGGTTCCAAGTTGGTAGTTGAAGCTGATGGAATCTATTATCCAATTTTATTCTCTTACAATAGCTTTGATGTTGAAGACTTTCAAGGATTCACTAAATTATATGTTATGTGTTTATACTTATTCAAGTAAGAAAATTTATGCTGATATTTATTCCTAATCTAGTTGAAAACTAGCTTTAAATTACCAAATATTTGTAGCCATTTGATGTTTTTTTGTAGTGTGAACTATAAGCCTAAGATCATAGCTTCATACTTAGTTTGGTTGTTAGTGAAAGGGAATTACAACCTATATGTAGATAGATATTATTTCATGTATGGTTCAATCAAATCTATGCCAACACCTAACCCTATTGATCTAGCACCATAAAAGTGGAGAATCCATAGTTTTGAAGGACGTTCAAATTTTTATTCATAAGGTTTATACTTTGTGGAGAATTTGTACACACATGTGTGTGAGGATGAAAAATCAACCTTCTCGATTTTATAATTATATTCGATGATCAAATTCTTCATCTTTGGTTCTCAGTCTACTTAAATCTGATTGGCTACCCCTTTCTAAGGTATCCACATGTGAGAGAAGTTTATTTCCATTTATCCATTCAGTGTCTTCAACCAATCATGGTTCAGTAGTAAGCCATAGTATTTATGAATATTAATGACCAAAATGTCTATGTATTTTTGTGTCTATGGCTCTAAGGTGAGTTAAATGTGTAAAATTTTCAACTCTCCAACACACATCATATAGGACTTGTCCAATTTTAGGACCACTCTTTTGGATTTGTCTAGTGTCAAATATAGTTTTTTGCATATAGTTGTGTACATCACATTGGTTGAGGCACCTAAGTCAACCAAAAAATTATGCACATTTTTACCAAACATCATGTTGGTTAATAAAAAAGGTGGTACCCCAAGCTTATCCTTATAAATGACCACATTCATATGTATAATTTTTATTTTTTAGGGGATGATCTCCTGATTGAGGCTTTGAACAATAGTTCTCTTTGTTCGGTGATCTAAGCTAGCTCGTGAAGACTAATATTTACTTTGTTCTTATTCATATCTTTGACTATGTTTTATCCTCCATTATTTTGTGTTTCTTCACTTTGTAGCCTGGTCATTCCCTCTTTAAGGGGGTATATTATTATTTAACTCAGGATCAAGTGGAGTAGTAACACTATTATTTGGATGTATCAAAGTAGTGATAGGATGCTCATTCCTCAAGTTATAATTGTTACTCTAAAAATGTTGAAAGGCATGGATTTCATCTGTATTATCTTTAGGTTCATTATTATCTTCTAATGGAAATGGAAATCCATATGTTTCAAAGACCATTGTTGTATTAGGACTTAAATTAGTGGAAGAATATGGCTTTGGTTGATTTTAAAAGCTTTCTTTTATATATATTTCCTTTTGTAAGATATCAAATGTGGTGTATAACTCTATAGAGTTTAATTCACAATGTTGTGTTGTATTGTGGGCTCTACACCAATTAAGAAGTGATTCTTCTAAGATTCTTATTGTATGCATCTTTCTAGGTTGTTGTTATTCAATGTTATTTTTATATTTATTATAAGGCTTGTTGTATCTTTGATATGTAAAATTTTGTTTGTTATTTTTCCTAGTGTTGTTTTCCATTCACTTATGCATGCATAGAATCTTGTTATTCAGATTATGTACCATTCATTGAATACCATCCAATTATAATTTTTTAGAATCAAAAGTAGTACCTTGTGAATTAGTAGTATTGTCTAGTATTAAATACTAACTCTAGTTTTGTTGATTAGATGCAGACATAATTTTATTCAAAAAGTTATGGTGTTGGTTAGATGGAGCATAGGCCAAAGGAAATTAAATATATACTTGGTTATACTTTTGAGCCACAACATTTTGATTAGCATTTAAAATGGGGTTGAACATTGGAAATCTAGGACCAATATTGGGTGGAGCCAAGGATTGTAATTGGGAGTTCAACTATGGGTCAATATTAACAGATTTAGCGTAGGATAGTGGTAGTGTAGTAATATTAGACACTCTAAGGAGAAAAATAGTTTGTCGTGGAAAACACACCCCTTTTTAATAGAAATGGGGGACCCCTCTTTTGAAACACATAACCAAATTTCCTAGACATGTTCTCTTATTATGGTTGGCTCTGCCTAAATCAAGTCTTTGGAATCCCTATGCCCTAGTTTTCCTGAGTATGTGGTATTGATAATGACTAATTGATCTAAATTTAGAGCCTTAAAGGGAATAAGAGAAATAATTTCAGATCTCATCGATACCCCATATTTAGGATAGGATTTATTTCTTTGAAGGTTTAATGTATTAACTTTATAGGCTTGCTTGTAATTCTAGATTCCCAAACTCTCAATCATTTTCTTAGAGTATCAGATCATGGAGTCCTATGTGGTATTTTATAACCTAGCTAGTAACTAGGTGAGTAGTTAATTAGTCATTATTCATATCTCTTTCACTTAGTCATTTTTTGTGTTTTCCTATAGATTCTTCCACATGTCAAAATCACAGTGATGCTCAACTTCAAGATATTTATAAAAATAGTAGTAAGAGGTTTTACATGAGTAAATTTCTATGTAAAAGTTCCCAAGGCGTCATAGAAATTGTTCAACTTTTTAGGTCTTCAAAGAAAATATTTTAACTTGTTCTAAATAAAAGTTTTGAAGGAAAAATTGGTGAAGATTAATTTCAAAAAAAAGTTATGAACAAGATAGTATAAGTCTGATGTAATAAAGAAATGCCACATTTAAAGTGTTAGACACATTAGTCTCCCAAACTTTATAGAGATGTTAGAGCCCAGGAGATCCTAATGCAATCAGTGAGCATCACATGAATTTTTTTCAAAGCATTAGTCTCCAAATCATGATAAAAATGTCAAATCCTAATAGATTCTGATGTAATAAAGAAATACCATGTGACCCAAGGTTAGAATCTATTAGTACTTTAGCCAATCACCCCTTGCCAAAGAATAATGTCCAGTCTCCCTAACATAATAAATATGTTAGAACCCAAGAGAGCCCAACCCAACCAATGTGTTCCATGTCAATTAAAGGTAGAGTGGTCAGTGTCTTGGTCTTGATAGAGATGTCAGAACATAGAATAGCTTGACCAAATCAAAGGATTCCATGTGACTTAAAGGTTAAAAGTGCCTAGATCTAATAAATGAACTCTTATTATTATCAGATGCATCAGTCTCCTAGTCTTGATAGAGATGTCAAATCCTGGGAGAACTCGATGCAATCAAGAAATGACACACAACCTATTATTAGAATAGTAAATCTCCCTTGCCTGATAAAGATGTAAAAACCTATAGGCTCTTAAGATATCTTAGTAAGACATGTGACATAACTAATAATTTTAGTAAGTGGGCCCCTAAAGGCCCTAAAATGGCCAAAATGAAGTACATGTGGAATCACAAGGGATAAATAAAGGGTACCATGTGTCTTGAGCTAGTATCTCATCTCTCCCAAGGGTATAATAATGAAGTGTTAGTCTATGCCTAGTTATCAACTACCATGAGGACCAATTTCTAAATGATAAGCAACACAAGGTATGAGCTTGTAGGAATATTTAAGGATGAGGTGGTCATGTACCCACCCCAAATCAAACATTGATGAACTAGGGAACTGGGAAACTAGACCTTGATTATAAAATTTGAAACTTGCATCACCTTTACTAGATCTAGCAAGTGGCATGTGATCATATGCTCCAAATTTAAATATAGATTGATAAATCAAGTGGAAGATTAAGCCACCCACTCAAATTTGAATCTATGATGAGTGAATTTCCAAATTCCATTAATTTAGGGGGATTAATTTGGATTTTTCTAAGTATCTTGAGGAAATCTCATTAGTAATTATAGATATATACTCTTAACTTTATACTCCTTTATTTCTAATCTAACTTGGTTCCTTATGCACCTTCTCCTTCACCTAGAGATCTTCTATCAAATTTCATCTTGTTACAATGGTTACTTCATCTTAAAATCCTAAGTCTAGTCCTGAATATGAAAACACTTTGTTCCTAGATGACTTGATCCAATTCAGTCATTACAAAGAAGTATTCAAATCCATTAACCAAGTTCCTAAGGAGTTAATTACCAATGATGATGATCAAGCTAAATTTAAAGATGCCCTATGAGCATATGATAAGTATGGCCTGCATAGGGTTAAAATTAAGCTTGAATTTCTCCCATGCGCCAACTTGTTGTATAAAATGCTCCTCATTTTTAGGAGGGTGTAAGATGAATCACATGATTGGGTTGACTTATCCAAATATTGATATCATATTTTTTAACATCTTGAGAACTACCTATAAATCCTATTATAATCTCCCTGAGTTCACCCTTTCATATGACTTGGTAGCGGTCTAAAATTGGATGAACACCTTCCAAATATACATCTTGAGGGACTAGGCCAAAAACCTAGATGCCAAGTTGGTGAATAAGGATGATGTCAATGCATACATTATTTTTACCTTCAAGGAAAACATCTATATTATTAAGATTATGTTGAACTGATTGTTTAAGACCCCAAATTACCTACACATCATCATATTGTGGGTGGATTCTATGATTGAGGCCCTCAATATGTATTTTTACTTCTTAAATTTAGGGAATATAACAAAGGAGTGGGTAGGCATATGGGTGGTTGAGGGAATAAATTCCCTTAGCCTCCTGAGTAGATCATATTTATAGCCTATATATCCCATATGACTCTATAGTTATATTTATATTTTAGTTTAGTTTATATAGAGGGATAAAAGAACTAGATATTTGGGCCTTTGCTTCACATGATCCTAGATAGCTCCTAAGTCCCCAACCTAGAAGGATTGGTAAATTTCAACATGGTCAAGGCCATACAAGATACATGAGTAGGTGGAAACTTCTAAATGATGAGTTATCTCATAGACATAGTCTATAGGACATTTTATTTCAATCCATCTACTTTTCCTACATGGGTTCCCAAAGGCTCTATGGTTCATGTAGATTTATATAATCTATATAACCACCAATAGATAAATAGCATCTAGGATATCTACAAGTATTTTTACCCAGTGTTATATGGTATAATCAACAAGGCCCTTATGCCTCATCTATCAAAGGAAATTAGAGATTTACTAGCTCCCATCAGAGACTACTAGTATTATCGAGAAGATACCAAAATTTGAGTCACAAGTATTATTAGGGAGATCCTTTCATTTCCCTATCACATCTTGAATCACCTTATAATGATGGAAATTACTTACCAACTAGTGGAGATATTTTTTGAGTGTTATATTAGTCTCTATTAAAAGGCCTACCCACCTCTTCTAATCATCATTAGGCACCATGTGTATCGTTCATTCCATCCGCTATAGAAGATGGTGATTGCCTAGGATTTTTATGAAATTGAGTGAGCCAATCCATGAGACTAGGATATGTGGGGCTTAATCCAAGACCATTTGGAGAAGTACTCAACTTACCTCAACCTCAATTATGGACACTAGCTATAAGTTGATAATTAACTATATTTAAACATATAAGATGAATAGGATGTGATCACATGGATTAAGGCTCACAAGAATGAAAAGGTTAAGAAGATTCAAACTAGACCATATTTATCCCCATCTACATCTACTCAAAGTTTAGGTGATATCATCTTGACTCCCCCTATGAGTTCCAAGAGAATTCTATAATGGATTCTATGACCTTCTTTTCTTCAAGTTAAATCTCCTCATGTCATGTCTCCACCTCCTCCACCTCTACCAACTCAAGTACCTCAGCCCCAACCAATTTATAAATGTGTGACTTGGTGATAGGTGGCCCAAGCATAGGTGGATCCCCAGTAGGTACCTCAACCCCAATCCACCTAGATTTGAGGTTCAATATTAGTAGAAGCCCATAAATAAGACCAATATTAGGCATAACTAAAAGTTCCTCCCCTCACTCCCTTTACTTTCCTATTGTTCCTCATGACACCAATCAATTACCTACCCCATTTATAAACCATTCATCTTGTGCTTCCCCTCTACTTTATTGCATACCCTCCACTTTTCACCCAAGAACCCATAACCTCAGCTATTCTTAGCATCCTACCTTCTTCGAATCCATCTACCTCATTCATTCACCAACTTGGAACATTCCTAGTGTCCCCACTAGCCATTCCTTATATTCAAGTGCTTGTGAGTGCCCTATATTTGATAGTTACCCTAAATGTTCTAGTAGGTGGTACACTCATGTGTAAATATCTAATGACCATGACCATCCTAGTGGTTCTTATTATTACTCAACAACTCCCATAATTAACCCCTACATTCCTCTCTACCTCTACTCCTTCTATGGTGGTGTCTAGATCCAACTTAGGTAAAAGACAAAGAAATAAGTAGAACATAGTTCACACTTGGCCTTCAATATAGGTAATATCTTCTCCAATTCCATCTACTCTACTATTTTCTATGACTCCTTCAGAACCAACCCTAGTGACTCCTCCCATCACTCCTTGACCCTCTTTTTCTATCACCCCAGGCAAACATGGATTCAAATTAAATTATCCAATCTCTTTCCTTATGTTGAATACCTCTCTCTTAGGATCCATTCCCCCTCAACTGGGCATGATCCAAATTTAGTTTCAAACATAGATGTTCCCATAGGCCTCTCCATTCATATTACCCCCTTACACCCCTATACCTCCTCTTCCTTCACTACTTTAATAATTCACACATTTTTCTTCTTCCATCCCTCCACCTCATCCTCTACTTATCAATACCATATCCTCCACCACATTAACATCTCTCAAAACTTGAGGAATGGTTTTAGTATTTTAGGTGTTATAGATGATAATGTAAGGTGCCCTAAATGTGCAATGGGATTTTTACCATACCATGGGGAGTATGTAGAGGATCCTCACCTAGAGATTAATGCAAGAGAAAAACCATGTGGTCTTATAGACCTAAAAATACTTTTTCTCTCCCACTAAGGTGAGGATTCCTATGTGAGAATAAAACATAGTAGAGGATGCATTCTTAGTTTCCATGCAACCCATGACATGTTGAAGAGACTTCCTGAAGACATCTAGAGCTAGGTTCAAACTCTTAATGCATAGGTAAATATATCCTTACCCACTAGACTAATTATGTAGGTCAAGGATGCCCTCTTGAAACTTTTTTTAACTCTAGGAAAGGTGTTAAAGACTATGGCAGAGACTGAGGAACTCATCTAACATACCTAATCCTATTTGGAGAGGATTTATGTGAATGGTAGGAAGTGAATAAAGATGATAATTTTGATAAATAAGGATATGTTTTTAGAGATAAAATTTATTCCCACTTAAAAAAATTCCATATATTATGTGTACATTACGAGCATGAAGACTGTTATGGAGGAGTGGCTTGGTTTAACCCAAACTATAATGAGACTCCTAGAAATAGTAAGAATAAGATATTGGATTACTTCAAAGAAGTTAATATCTCGATGATGTTCCACATATATGGTGCTCTAATAGACATGGGTGAATTTTAAGTTAACTTGGGTCACTTTGACCAATTTATGAGAAAAGTGGCCAAGGTAAATAAAGAGGGAGCATAAACAGCTCTCAATCTCTCAACCTAGTCTATATCAAGCATCATCCAAGTTTTTGAATTCTAGGTGTCTATGGAGGCTCCCCTTTGAGTATTTTCAATACTAATGGCCTAAATAGAGATGATCTTTGAAAATCCTCCAATGAACCTTGCCAAGCTGGACTAGGAGTTTGAATTCATGGTAGCCACACTAGAGGATAAAGAAGCAAAGTCAAAGTAGTTGGGAACCATTTCATCTATTCCACCTCCATGTATTAGTTAATTGGTCCTCTATGTATCTTTTTGGAACAATTGAATGAGATTTTATACTTTTTTAAAATATGCAATTGTAACTACGAAGAGTGTCCATCATGGCCTAGGGTGGGATTCATGCACTACTTGGGATTAAATATCATCCTTATCTATAAATATATAACTACATTATATTTTTGAGGTTGATAAATTTTTATATCATAAGTGCCATCAAAATCAAGACAATATTTCACCTACGATTTCCTTCACCCTTTTGCA
The DNA here is from genome assembly GCA_037957365.1 of Torreya grandis. Taxonomy (NCBI): domain Eukaryota; kingdom Viridiplantae; phylum Streptophyta; class Pinopsida; order Cupressales; family Taxaceae; genus Torreya; species Torreya grandis. The sequence goes on from JARHVA010004507.1 coordinate 1,497,644, forward strand.
TTGTAGAAATTTGGCCATGATCAATGACTTTGTAATAGAACTTGTTTTAATGAAGGCAATTTTACTTTTGTGTAACACATATTTTGGTGTCAAATTATCTTTCAATTATGCTTTAAATGTATGTTAGTGCTCACATAATTATCTTATGGATATTTCATTTTATGAATGAAATGGTTATGATGTGTTTGTCTATTATAATCTCTTTATGAATTACTTTTATTTTTTTTATGATGTTGATAACCTGTGTGTTGGTTTGAAATTTATATTGGAAGTTTTTATGTTATTTTTTATTTGATAGGTAAAATAAAGTTAGTTTTATAAGGCTTCATCAACCTTAAGTTTAAATAAAATAAGACCCAAAGTCAAAGAACAAATCCCCATGGGCTGCCAAATAGGAGACCATAAGTAAACTTATGCCTACCAATAGGAAATATAGACTAAGACCTCATATAAATTAGATTTCTCCTTTGAATTTATTTGATATGTTTCCTTGGTCTTCACCAATATAAATTATTCATTAGTTATTTTTGGGGTTTGTTTAGAAGGTCCTTTTGGGAGAGCCTATTTTACCTTCATCTAAGGGATTTTGATTTCCCTTTTGGCCTTCAAAGAACATTTATTATCTTTAGTGAGTTCCTTCCCCAACCCAACATTACCTTATTTCTTTGGTAGGACTTTCTTATCCTTTTCCTTATCCAATTCCTAATTAAGCTTTAAAATTTCCAATTTAAGGTCATTTCAATATTTTATGAGAGAGACCATGACCCTCCCAATACCTTTTATTTTCTCCAAAAATATGCCCTATTTCTTAATATGTTTGGTGTTGTTATCCACTAGTTTATTAAATTCCATGTTCATAGGGATATCCTTTACTTTCTAAAGAATGGACATAGATCTAGGTTTTTTGCTTATGGAGGTAGGGTAAAATTTATTAGGGCACTTGAAATGAGATGGGTTGGTAAAGGGGGAGAAGGTTTTGATGAACACATGGGTAGGGGACCCTTCCTCTATCTCTTGTAGGCCATATTCTTCCTCAGAAGGGTCATTATCCAAGGTGTCTTCAAGAGGGGTGCCATTATCAGGGATGTCTTTAGTCAAGGAGTCTTCAATATGAGGATAATCTTCCCATGAATGGTTTCACCATGTTGAATAAGTATAAGTATGAGGCCATGGTGGATTATTTCATTCTTATCACTAACCTAATAGGATAGGGCCATGGCTTCTAAGAACTTTATAAGGTAGATCAACAAATTGATTTTATACCCATAAAAGTGATTAAGAAGTAAAAAATGGTGGGATAAAATTAGTGTCTACTTACCTTCAAAGGATAAGTATTTCATTATTTATAAGCATATATTTGGCCACCATTAGGGAAGACCCTACTACATAGAACCCTTCTTGTCTATCTTTAGCATGGCATTGGTTCAAATAAACTTGTAAATCAGTTCTAACTTGTGTCTCTTATCTTTATAATATTTTGCCCCCCTCATAGGCCATCTCAATAGCTTATCTAATAATTTATTTAGTCATTAAAATTTTCACTCCCCTCATCCTAATTGTTTGTTTATTCCATGTAAGAATAAACTCATTTGAGAGATTATCATGCCCCTTAATCCTTAACTATTATAAAAAATGTTAGTTGTCTAAGTCATTTACTCTATTAGGTACTTATTTAGTTGTCCAAGTTAGTTTTAGACTGGTTATAACTAGGTAAAAATGTAGAATAAACTTGTGGAACTCAACATTTATCACTCTACTACACTAGCATCAATTCACATAAGGTGAAATCCTTATGCTCTCACCCTAAGTACAATAGAGAAAGAACTCGGGCCGACATTGGGCTAGTCATACCATGGTGTAACTCAATATTTTAGGGTATTTAGTCATTATAATAATGGTGGTGGTAAGTTCATTAGCATAAGCCATTCTGGGGGGAGTCCAACTATCTATTAGGCATAAAGTCATATTTGGGAACTCTTTTTGGTCATAGGGGTGCAAGCCTATATGATGTGGTTCTATAGCTTCATAGGTGAAGGCCTCTAGATCTCTTAGCTTAGCATCGTTAAAGAATTTAAAGTGTTCAATGGAATACTTAGATTAAAGATTTAATCTTAGGCTCACACTTTAAGAACATATATCATCACGTGGTGTGGGGTATTTCCTATACTTAGAGTAGTTCTATATAAAATGTTGACATCATCATAAATTATAGAGATGCTATGGATGTGCTAGATCAAGAGCTTGTTAGAACTTAGTATTCATAATCTAAATCTAATAATCACAACTATAGGAAACATTGTGCAACTAAACCACATTCAAAGAACATAAACATATAAACCATATTATCACTCACTTAAGTGCAATGTCATTATTCATAAAACAAAGTTTAAATACATAGAGTATCAATGAAAATAGATCAAATGCTCATCTTAAAGCTACTAATGGCCCAGAGGCTCATAGACAAGCTTGGGAACTATAATGTAGGACCTCAAAGGTGCCCATACTAAAACGTGTGTTAATGGCATCCATTAATGATACTCAAAGTTAATTTGGTAGATCTTCACTAATTTCACTCTCACTCTCTCATAACTAGAATGAGCTTAGCTTTATAGCAGATAAGAGCATCTTCAAGCCTTGGTAGAGGGTGCACATTGTTTACTAAGCTAGAGCTTAATTCCATAATCCCACCCATTCCACTACCTTGCTCCCATTGTACTATGATCACCATATGTAGAAACTTCTTAATGATGCTCAATTTATGATGGAGTTCATTAGCCACCAATTAGTTGTCATAAGGTCCATGAATATTTCTCTAGATGGTGTACAAAATTATAGAATAGAAATCATACCAATTAATTACCTCATGTTGAGGTATCTACTATATTGGTGTGGATTTATACTTAGACAAATTTAGGGCTCAAAATTACCCCATACAAAACTACTAGTCATCCCTAGACTAGTATTTTAATGCTTTAAGCACATACAAATCTAGTGTATTGTCCTTTAGCTTAGTGTTGAAGTCCTCAAATCCCTTGATGGATAGATTGAGTTCTTCAATGGCATTGTTTATATTTTCTAAGGTGTTACTGAGTGTGAGCATGTTAATTTTGTCTAACTCTTTATTAAAGGCCTCCAAACTTTATTTTGCCTTTGTCACCCCTCCATCTAAGATCATTCCCTAATTATATGCCTTAATTTATAAAGTGTGGAAGAGTTCTAGGTCCTCCTCCTGGGTCTTTGTTTAGGTGCTCAAGGTATTGATCTATGCCATGATCTATATGTGCTCGACCTTGCTATTAGTGTATACCTTTTCCATTAGTTTATCCTTCTCCCCCTTTTCTCTTTTGAAGTGAACATATATGATTAATGCCTATTTGGAGAAGATATAAAATATGGCATCAATTGTATATGCACCCTCTTGAAGTTGTGAAACTAGGTCTTCCACCTCTCCAAGCTTTGTAGCTATCTCTTATTTTATTATGGTGAAAGGGTCCTCCTCTTCTTATGGCACCAACCCTATCTTCAACCTTGGGAGCATCTACTCCACTAACATGCATACTTTGTCAACCTCTAAAATATTATAAGTGTCAATGCCATCCAAGAGGGATGGCTCATCTTTCTCGACATGATTCACTAGTTGTTGTAATTTTAACTTCATGGCCTTTACCTCTTCCTTTACTTTTAGTACAGTCTTCTTCGATTTTGAAGCCTTGACATCATTTATGATGTTATTTTGTGCTACTTTAGTTTCCATCAAGATAAGTTCATTTACTAACTTGATTGGGTTCATTACATGAGGTTTTATGAGAAGGGAGTCATGCCCTTCTTCTGGTCCCTCTGTGCCTAGTATGGCTTCTACAACACCTAAAAATTAGGTTCATCCATATAGCTATCAAAAGTGAATGTAGCTATTGGATCATCCTTGTTATGGTAGCTCTGAGGGGAATGAACTCATATATATATATATATATATATATATATATATATATATATATATATATATGAGTACAGTCCCCTCAGAGCTACCATAACAAGGATTATCCAATAGCTACATTCACTTTATATATATATATATATATATATATGTATATATATATATATATATGTATATATATATATGTATGTATGTATGTATGTATGTATGTATGTATGTATGTGTGTATGTATATTATTGGTCTGCTTTTTTATTCCTTTCCCCTCAGGCTTGGATCAATACACTCTTCTTTAGTGATGGCCAGCTTTGTCTATTCTTGTTCGTCTTAATCAATGCTAGCACTCTCTTCATCACTTCCCTCTAAATCTTCCTCCTCTTTTTTCCAATAGGGGTTCTTCCTTTAAATTATCACCTTGGTATGTTTATTCTTCTACCTCAGCACTAACTTCACACTCCTATGTCTGCTAGGTTTCTTCAATGCTCTATGTTTTCTCCTTAAAGGTGCTAATATCTCCTTCCTTGTCTCTAGTCACCCCTTTACTACTTGGATGTGCCCATGGAGCAACTTATTTTTCTATGCTAGTTGGGGTGCTAGGTGTCTTTACTAATTTTTCCTCTATTCATCTCATGCTTGTGGAAACCTTCTTTTCTTCCTTTTCTTTCTTGGCCCTTTCCTCATGTGCCTTCTTTTTCTCTACCTTCCTCTTCTTGGCTTGTACTAAGGCCTTTTCTTCCTCATCCCTTATTTCCTTAGCCTCTACTTTCATAATTTCCTCTTGGGTCATGATAGCCTCCCTCATTTCATTTCTCTTCTCTTTTCCTCTAGCTATAACACCATTCCTATTTCTTCTTCTCTATGGTGCATTTTCCTTCACATGCTTTTCTTCTCTTCCTTAGTTTGAGGAGTTTATGTGGATGGTTATTTTAATGAGGTTTTGGGTTCTTTTGATGAAGCACTAGGATCTTCTCCTATTCCTTCTTCTTAGATGATGAAAACCCCCATCCCTACTTCCTCTTCTTCCTCCTCCATCTCTTCATGTGCTTTCTATGTTTCTACTTCCTCACGTGTCTCTTACACCTCCATCTCTACCAAAGTTATTATGGGCATTACAACTGGCCCCTTAAAACTTCTTTTTCTTCTCCTTTTTCTTGGTCATAATCCTTGGCATGAAGGTCATGTGCTTCTTATTTGGTGTAGATGGAGTGGCTTCATTATTGAAGGCTATCTTTAATATGATGCCCTCCTATATCTCCTCAAGTGTCTCCCCCTTTTTCCTTTAGAGAGACTTATTCTACACTATCGATCCCATCTTCCCTTCATCGTTAATCTAGAAGGTGAGATCATCATCCTTCTCATGGTGTGTGCCTTTTTTATTTGGCTTCATCTCATAATATAGTAGGTAGATATGCCTGAGTATGAATTCCTTTTGGATGGGATGGAGCCAGTGCAATCTGAGTCATCCTCATCATCCTTGGTTGCTTTCCCCTTTGGATACACATATTAGTACCACAACCTTCTCCATTCCAAATCCATGGTCTTGACCAAGATTTATAGCTATTGTGAATTAGAAATTATTCAAAGCATATCCTTGAATTATTTGGCTAAAAATATGTATGGAGCTTTATCCAGCCATATTTATTACAATCTATAAGTACCAAGCACACTACACAGAAGTATTTCATCATGGTAAATATCACCATTCCAAACATATTTTAAGGGATCTCCTAAATAATGTACCATTCCTCTATGAATGCTTTGATATATTATGTGTACCACCCCATTACATGGGTCTTGTACTTTTGGGAGAAGGTGGGGGGTGGAAAAGTGAAGTTTTGGTACTTTAGTACTAAGGAGTCCTTGTGATTTGGGAAGACCCAAATGTTGTCTTTGGCATTATCTAGCTCTCCAATCCCTTCTAAGATAATTAATATTAGCATCAACCCCCACCAGAAGGTTTATCACACTATAGGACATTCAAGTTCATTCTTCATCATTTCCTCTATAATGAAATTTATGATATTAAACTTAACCCCTTACACCATGTGGTAAGCAATGCACAAGTAGGCCTTAGTGATGTCAATCCACCAACCATTAGGACATAATTTTAAACTCATGAGGCATGTAATTTCCCTCATTTTTAGGTCCTTAATGTCTTTAATTAGGAATTTTAAACCTCCCTTGTAGTAACCTAGGACTTTTATGACCCTTTCCACTTATGCATCATCTACCATCATCTAGTGGATGTCTATGTTGGAGTCTAAAAGCCTAGTGATTCTACCAATGAGGTTATCTAATAACCACATGCACCTTCTGTAAAGTAGAATTAGTCCTCATGGGAATGTGAGAGGATAAATTGTATGATATCCTCTAATTTCCCAAAACTTGGCAACTCATAGAGTTGAGTTACACTGATAGTTTTCAATTTGTCCCAGATAGAAACATCAAATAGTGTCATGCTTACTTCATTTACCCATATATCCACCACCTAGTCTTGCATTAGATCTTGTACATTGCTTGAGGTGTGATGGTTATATTCCTTGAGCCAATACTTTTGCATAAAGGATGCCCACCTCTCTCCTACTAAGACCTCCTTAGGAAATTGCATCTCCCAGTATGATATTTTGGCAAGCACCTCCAAATCAACTTTAGTGATGCTAAATCCTACTACCTCTGACTTCTTCACCATGGCCATTTCTTATATCATTCATATGGAGACATCCACATTATAGATGATCCTTATAGGGTTAATGAGCAAACCATCTTTATAGATGATGTTCCCAAGTAAGGTTCTAAATGGTGTCACAAATATGTACTTATTAAGGTTTAAGGATACCTATAATTTTCAACACCATTCAAACATTAGGCATAGGTTATCATAATGGTCCTTTATAATCCCATACATAGATCAATCATCTAGGTACACTTGGATAAACTTATGGATGAAGTCTTTAAATGTAGTGATAACCATTATGGAGAATATAGCTAGCACATTCTTGAGTCCAAAGGGCATCACATTGTAGGTGAAACAACCCTATTCAATTGTAAAGGTTTTTTTGGGCTTTTCTTCCTCTTTGATTTGGACTTGATGGTATCTATAGAACCCATCAGTTAAGGTGTAGAATTCATATCCTATGACACCATCCAAGACTTCATCAGTGAATGGAGCTAAGAAGGAGTAAATGATATAAGTAACATTCAAAATTATATAATTGACATAACTATAAATGTGCCCATCCTTTTTTATACTAATCATTATGGGGTTAACTCATTCTAACTCTTTCACTGGGTAAATTACTCATGTGGCTAGAATACTATCAATCTCCATTTTGACTTTAACACAAAGATTGGGTTTCATTAAATAGGGGTGCTTTTTGATAGGTCTTTCACCATCTACCAGCTTTATACTCATTTTCCAAAGTGATGGTTGGGTGATTTTTATGTCCTGATAATTTCAAGGGAACAAGTTTTTCAACTCCTTTAGGGGATCCATAATTTACACTAGCTCCACATCAAACCAATGTGCACCCAACATAACCACTTTTGGTTCTCCTTCCATAATGATATTAACCTAGGTGGTCTTGAGTGGTGTGTAGTAGGGATCATTTCTCTCCTAAGGTGTGTCCTCAACTGGCCTACTCCCTTTACTTGTTTTGATGTGGAGATGAGTAGGGTCTTCCTCACTAGGGTAACTATCATCCACTTGGCATACGAGTTTCCTCATTCCTATCAAGGATGCCCAATTTCATGCCTTTTAAACATTTGTATCTTCATCACTTGAGTCACTATTGAGTTCCTACTCCTTAAAAAAATTTGGGATCACTAATTATTTCTCCCAAAACATATCTTATAGGCACTCCTCTAATATTTTAGTGTCCTCAAACACTACCCTTCAAATGACTTGCAATGGCTCAATCAATTCTAGGTTATGTGAGGAAAATGAGAAAGTGTGCACAAACTTTTCCTTCAAGACATCCTAATTGGTTGTCTCATAGAAAATTTCATTGACCACATACTAAGTTCACACCCACATCTTCAAGGTATATACAAGGTGTTGGGGATCAACCAACAATAGATTACACTTGTGAAAGCAATAAACACAAAATTAAACCAGATAGACAAGTAACTAGAATGATAAATAGCAAGAACAAGAGATACAAGAAACCACCCTGAAAACTTGTATTAACAAACTCTTTACAAAAGGAATACAATTGAAGAAACTTCTTTCTTCCACACCTCTCCTAGATGTATAGATCTCTCACTAGATCTCTATTCCTCAAGAGCTCTCTCTCTCAAGAACAATCAACTCCAACAAGCCTGGATTGATTCAATTGTGTACTGTTCTTCAACATTCACATACAATGAACTACTACAATAATCCACACTAAGCTAAGAAGATCTAATTCTACATATAGAATTAAGAGACGTGAGCATGCACTTACAACAAACAGTTAAGCCTCTTGAACAAGGTCTCTAAAAATAATATTACTAATAATAGAGACGTGAGCTTAAGACTACAATTTAAACTCATCATGCAAACACTCACTTCTGTGCTCAGAAATAGCTTTCTAGACGCACAGGTAACCGACGCCGGTTCCTGCTGCTTGCCTATGACCGTCATCGGCTGACCCACTACCGACACCAGTGCCTATGCAACTGCACACATGACTAACATCAGTCTCTCCTGACCAATGCCAGCGACTGTGTAGACCCAAACCTGTTAAATTGTGCTCTTTGGTGAAGCTTTTAGCTCCACACCCTAACAATCTCCCACTTGGAGATAAATAGCTGCACCAGTACCTATACAGCAACATCTTCTAGCTCCTCCATCTTCAGCTCAATCATGAAGACCAACAGAAGTTGAATGAAGATTCAACTTCTCCTTTGTAACTGGCTTGGTTAACATGTCAGCAGGATTCCTATCCATATGGATCTTCTCCAGCTTCAACTCACCATCTTCTAATACCTGTCATATGAAATGGTACCTTAGCTATATGTGCTTTGTTCTTGAATGAAAGGCTGAATTCTTAGCCAAATGGATTGCACTCTGACTGTCACTATACAATCTGCAACTCTCATGCTCCCTACTAAGCTCATCCATGAACCGTGTCATCCATATCATATCTTTGCTAGCCTCTATGGCTGCAATATACTCTGCTCCTGTAGTTGACAAGGCAACAACCTTCTACAACTTAGATATCTAGCTAACCGTCATTCCACCTACAGTGAAAACATAACTTGTAGTGCTCCTCCTACCATCCAAATCACCTGCCATATCTAAATCTACATAACCATGTAGAGAAGTATCTGAACCTCCATAGCACAAGTGCCTACTACTGGTTCCTCTCAGATATCTAAGGATCCACTGAACTGCTTTCCAATGTTCCTTACCTAGATTGGCCATATACTTACTTACCACTCCCACTGCTTGGGCAATATCCAGTCTAGTACACACCATTGCATACATCAAACTCCCTACTATGGAAGAATATGGAACCTTACTCATGTACTCTACCTCATCATATGAATTAGGACATTGTTCTTTACTCAACTTAAAATGTCCAGCCAAAGGTGTGCTTACCAGTTTAACATCCTACATATTGAACCGTTTCAACACCTTGTCCACATAATCTTCTTGAGACAATATCAACCTATGATTTTTCCTATCTCTCTTAATGCTCATGCCAAGGATTTTCTTTGCTACTCTCAAATCCTTCATAGCAAACGTTTGAGCTAATATCACTTTAAGCTCAGAGATATCCTACATGTGAGATCCTGCAACTAGCATATCATCTACATACAACAATAGAATAATATATCTACCATTATCAAATCTCTTGAAATAATGCAATGGTCAGATTGATACCTACTGTAGCCATGCTCAGTCATAAACCTGTCAAATTTTAAGTACCATTGCCTAGGAGCTTGCTTGAGGCCATACAAGCTTTTCTTCAATCTGCACACAAACTTCTCCTTACCCTGGACCTCAAATCCTTGTGGCTGTTCCATATATATTTCCTCATCCAAATCTCCATGAAGAAATGTTGTCTTAACATCTAGCTGCTCAAGATGCAAATCCTCAAAAGCAACCAAAGACAATATAACCCTTATAGAAGTCATTTTAACAATAGGAGAAAAAATCTCACCAAAGTCAATACCTAGCTTTTGTGCAAATCCTTTTACTACCAATCTGGCCTTATATCTCATCTATCCATTCTCACCTTCTTTCAACCTGTAGATCCATCTATTCTTCAGTGTCCTCTTACCTGCTGGCAATTCAACCAAATCCCATGTTTTGTTCTCTCTTAAGGACTCCATCTCCTCAACCATGCCATGCTCCCACTGACTCTTGGACTCCACCTGTATTGCTTCTTCAAAACTCTCTAGTTCTCCCCCATCAGTTAGCAATAAATAAAATAATGAAGGAGAATATTTAATTGGAGGCTTACTCACCCTTTTTGACCTCCTGATGGGTGTTTGAGACTCATTTACAACATGCTGTCCACCCAAATTCTCTGACAGTGACTGACCTTGGTCACCTCCAGACCTGTTACTGGCCGATGTCAGTTCTGCCTGACTGACATCGGTGCCTATTCTACCAATGTCAGTCTCTGTATGGCTGACGCTGGTCTCTATACTGCCGATGTCGGTTCCTACCCTATCGATGTCAGTCTTTGTGTTTTCTTGCAAGTGATTATTTCTTTTTCCTTCGAGCTCATATTGGACCTTCACCTCGTCCAATTCACCATTGCTCTGCTCAAATTGATTCAGCTTCCTTAGCTGATCACAATACATCACTCTTTCATTGAAAACAACATCACGGCTCCTAATTACCTTGTTAGTTTCTAGATTCCACAATCTGTAGCCAAAATCATTTGAGCCATAGCCAATAAATGTGCACCTCATAGACTTAGCATCAAGCTTCTTTCTATTTTCTTTATCTATGTGCACAAAGGCTTCACAACCAAAAACTTTGAGATATGAGAGATCAACCTTTTTACCTATCCATGCCTCTTCTGGAATACCACCATCTAGAGCTATAGAGGGTCCTCTGTTAATCAGGTATACTGTAGTGTCAATAGCTTGTGCCCAAAACTGTAAGGGCAAACCAGCATGCAATCTCATACACCTTGCATGCTCCATTATTGTCCTATTCATCCTTTCAGCAATTCCATTCTACTGAGGTGTCCTTGGAACCATCCTTTGCCTTTGGATTCCATGCATATAACAATAATCTACGAACTTATAACTGCAAAACTCACCGCCATTGTCAGATCTCAGGAACTTCAATATTTTACCTATTTCATTCTCAACCATGGCTTTCCAAATCTTAAAAGTTTCAAATATGTCAGATTTTCTCTTAATACAATAGATCCATACCTTCCTTGTAGCATCATCTATGAAAGATACATAGTACTGTGATCCTCTAATGGAAGCAACCTGAGCCGATCCCCACACGTCTGTGTTAACAAGTTGTAACTTATGCCTCTTCTTAGTAGACCTAGTCTTGAGAAAACTAACCCTTTTCTATTTTCCAAATACATAGTGCTCACAAAACTCTAGATCTATGCCTTTTAAATCTGAAAGCATACCTTTGGACTTAAGAATTGACATCCCCTTCTCACTCATGTGGCCAAGCCTTGAGTGCCACAATTTAGCATCCACATCTGAAGTAGATAATACAGAAGGAGATTTGTTAGTAACATAATTACACAAATAGAGAGTACCTTCTCTCTTACCTCTGGCCATAACAAGCACACCCTTGGTCACTTTCCAAGATTCTACTGTGAGAGTTACTGTACAACCCTCATCCCCTAACTTTCTTGTAGAAATCAAATTTCTCTTCAAGCTAGGAACATGCATCACATCTCTCAACACCCATGTGTTGTTATTCTGCATCTTCAGCTGCACTTTACCTTTACCAATTATTTTATAGGGCTCATCATCCCCTAGATACACTATTCTAAAATCTCCATGGATATAGTCACTAAAATATTCCCTATTAGGGGTAGCATGAAAAGATGCACCAGAATCTAATACCCAAGATTCTATATTATTATGCAGAGAGAAAATTAAAGCATCTTGTGCAATACCTGCAACCTTGGCTTCTTCCTTTCCTTCATGCTGATTGTCCTCCTTAGGCTTTGACCAGTAATCTATGCTTATGTGCCCCATCTTTCCACAATTCTAGCATTGTGGCCTTCTTCCATTTCTAGATTTAGATCTACCTTTCCCCTTAGATTTGGATCTTGATCTACCTTTCTTGCTCTTCTCTTTCTACCTCCCCCTGCTCTCAAAACTTAAAGCATTCCTAGATGTCTCTTTTGTGCTTTTCCTATGAATTTCCTCATTCAAGATAACACTAACAACATCCTCTACTTTCAAAATATTTGATGCAGATGCAGTATTACTTACTGCCATTACTAAGCCATGCCAGCTTTCAGGCAAAGAATATAATATTAAAAGAGCTTTTATTTCATCATCAAACACTATATTGACTGAACTCAATTGATTCACAATTCCATTGAAATCATTCAGATGAGTGGAAATAGATCCACCTTCATTCATATGCAAATTAAATAAATGCTTCATAAGATATACCTTATTAGAAGCAGAGGGTTTTTCATACAAATTTGCTAACGTAGTCATCAACTCTACCATAGACTTTGCCTATGATAAATTAGATATCACAGTGGATGCTAGACTCAGTCTTATAGACCCCAGAGCCTTTCTATCAAGAAATTCCCATTCTTCATCCTCCTTGTCTTTGGGCTTCTTTGCAACCCCACCTAACGGTAAGTAGAGATCTTTCTGATACATATAATCCTCTATCTGCATTCTCCAATGTTGGTAATTTTTGCCATTGAACTTTTCCATTCTCAGTTTACTTTCATCTGCCATTGCTTCTCCCACTCAAATAGAAATCCCTGTAGAAACCCCTGTGAGAACCTATAATCAATACACACTACACATATCTGAACCACCTGTTAGTGAACTTGAGCTCTGATACCACTTGTTGGGGATCAACCAACAATAGATTACACTTGTGAAAGCAATAAATGCAGAATTAAACCAGATAGACAAGTAACTAGAATGATAAATAGTAAGAACAAGAGATACAAGAAACCACCCTAAAAACTTATATTAACAAACTCTTTATAAAAAGAATACAATTGAAGAAACTTCTTTCTTCCACACCTCTCCTAGATGTATAGATCTCTCACTAGATCTCTATTCCTCAAGAGCTCTCTCTCTCAAGAATAATCAACTCCAACAAGCCTGGATTGATTCAATTCTATACTGTTCTTCAACATTCACATACAATGAACTACTACAATAATCCACACTAAGCTATGAAGATCTAATTCTACATATAGAATTAGGAGACTTGAGCATGCACTTACAAAAAATAGTTAAGCCTCTTGAACAAGGGCTCTAAAAATAATATTACTAATAATAGAGATGCGAGCTTAGGACTACAACTTAAACTCATCATGCAAACACTCGCTTCTGTCCTCGAAAATAGCTTTCTAGATGCACAGGTAACCGACGCCGATTCCTGTTGCTTGCTTATGACCACCGTCGGCTGACCCACTGCCAATGCTGGCACCTCTACAATTGCACACCTGACCGACATCGGTCTCTCCTGACCGACGCCAACTACTGTGTAGACCCGAACCTGTTACAGTGTGCTCCTTGGTGAAGCTTTTAGATCCACACCCTAACACAAGGAATTCACCCACATGTTCCTTGGGGCATTTTTACTACAGTCAATCTATGTTTCTTCACACAAGTGTATATGTGTTATTAGGTCTAAGTCTCTAGAGTATGGATAAATGTTTAGGTCCCCATTGATTTTTTTGAATCTAGTTTAAATGTTTACTTTTACATCTTACCAAGTTGGCAAGCTAGGCCTCTACATTACCCACTAATGAGCAGTAGTGATTTTCAAAGTATACACTAGTACACCCATCCTATCACTTCCTTTGGGATATAGGACTCTAGGTCATGGACATATTCTTATATAAGATTACTCCCTTCATATTGAAAGAGAACTACAAGTTTACCTTTTCTCAATAAAAACACTATGTTTCCCATCTTCCTATTATAAAGGACCCCTCTTCATGAAGTGTGATCAATCTAGACCTAGCCAGTCCTAATAGGTTTTGGTGCCTTGGCATTCACTAAACAACACCTTTGACTAGTGGTTTAATAAGATTCTTCGACTCATCAGGCACAAGTTACATTGGTAGTGTCTGAGGCTAACTATTTATCATCCTAAGAAAGCACTCCTTGGTTATTTTGGTTGATAGCTTTAGTGCCTTATACTATGATTTTTTATATATGGTTGATCTCATCCTCAAGATCAACACTTTCTACATAAGGGGGTCCTTGGTAAATTGAGAGGGGGACCGTGACCCTTTTCTTGCTATTTTCAAAGGTCATATATCACTTCTTGAAGTGAATTTAAACATTATTTGCATATCACCATGCCTTACCTAGGAGTTATATATAATTATCTTGCTCAGCTAACTCGATCACTTCAAAGTTAGCATAGAACTTTGTGCCCATAATATATATAATAACACCTTTTAGAATTTTTATTGGTTACATCTTAGATTTATTGGTCATGAAAATCACATGAGGGGAAGGCCTCAAATTTGGCCTAACCATCTTCTCCCATGCATTACTTTTCAAGATATTGACCTCAATGCCTATGTCCATGAGGACATCGCATACAAACCATCATGTAGGTTATTTTGGACCCACTTCCTTTAATAACTATTCTTTACAGGATGGATGTTTTAGTGTAAAGTTTCTTCCACTTTTTTTAGCCACCATTCAATGTTATCGAGGGAGATTCAGATCATTTTTATAGTGTATCATTATAGAAATAAAATTTAACATGGGTCCTAATAATAGAACTAAAATGTTGTCGAAAAGGATCAGTTATCTAAGTCATTTACTCTATAAGGTGCTTATCTAGCTATCTAAGTTGGTTCTAGATTGGTTAAAACTAGGCACAAGCATAGAATAAACCTATGGTGCTCAAAAAATTTCAATCTACTATGTCATCATCAATTCACATAAGGAATAATCTTGATGCACTCTCCTACAACACAATAGAGAAAAAAATGAGGCCCATTTTAAGCTAGTTGCACCATGACACAACTCAAATTCTAGGGGATTTAGTCATTAAAATAATGGAAATGGTAAGTTCATTAGTGCAATCTATTCTAAGGGGAATACAACTATATTTTTGGTGCGAATCCATCTTGGGTAACTCTTTCTAGTCATAGGGGCACAAGCCTATATGATTTGGTTCTATAGTTTCATAGATGCAAGCCTCTAGTTCCCTTAGCTTAACATCATTCATGTGCTTAGAGGGTCCAATGGAATACTAAGATTAAATATTGAATACTAGGCTCATGATTTAGGCATATATATCATCATGTGTCATAGGGTATTTCCTATACTTAAAGTAGTTCTATATAGAATACTGACATCATTATAAATTACATAGATGTTATGAATGGGCTAGACCAAGAGATTGTTAGAATTTAGTATTCATAATGTAAATCTAATCATCACAACTATTTGAAACATTGCATAACTAATCCATATTCAAAGAATATTAACATATAAACCATATTAAGACTCACTTAAGTGCAATTCCATTCTTCATTAAATAGAGTTCAAATACATAGAATATATATATCAATGAAAATAGATAAAATGTTTATCTTAAAGCTTTTAAAGGCCTAAAGGCTCATAGGAAAGCTTGGGCACTACAATTTATGTCCTCAAAGGTAACCATACTAAAACTTTTACTAATGGCATCCATCAATAATACTTATAGTTAATTTGGTAGAGCTTCATTACCTTTGCTCTCCCTCTCTCATAACTAGAATGAGCTTGGATTTATAGCAGATAGGAGCATATTCAAAACTTAGTGGAGGGTGAATGCCATTTGATTATTTGGAGCTTAATGTCATGATCCCATAGTCTCCATTACCTTATTCCCAGCATGTTGTGATCACAATATGTAGTAACTTCTTAATGATTCTCAAGTCATGATGGAGTCTATTAGCCACCAGCCAGATGGCACAAGGTCCAAGAAGATTTGTCCAATTGGTGCAAAAAATCCCAAAAAAAATCATACCAAGTAATTTCTTCATGTTAAGGTGTCTACTACATTGGCATAGATCTATACTTAGATGAATTTGGGGCCCAACATCAACATAAATTCAGCTAGGCCCCCTTTATACAATTTATTTCATACCTTCTTATTCACTTGAACCTTGGCACATTAAATAAGTTCCAAGAAATCTTGGTCCCCCCTCATTTGAGGTTGAATGTTGTTTCTCATTTTTTTAATAGGATAATGGAAAATTCTATACTTAACCTAAAACTACCAAACTTGAAATATGTTATTAATATCCTAGATGAAATATATGTAGTCTTTGATATGTTAATGATAAATATGTGATAGGAAGAAGCTCTACATGCCTGGAGTAAAATTTACCATGTGTGATTATCTTACAAGATATTTATGACTTTTTCATGACATCATTGTTAATAATATTTAAAATTTGGGCTAGGATTAGGTTGGCACCATCCCACATGGCCATTGTATCAATTCCAACCCCATAGTTGGCTAGGCAGTCAGTGGTAGTATGACCTTCATGATAAACATGGATGATAGAATTATTATCAAAGGTGGAAATAATAAAATTTTAATAATATATTATGGATATAATTTTGTGGTAAGGGATGATTTTGATAGATAAAATGTTCAATATATTGAGGGATTCACCCTTGATAATTAAATTAGAGATGCAAGAAAGGGAAGTAAGCTAGATACCCCAAAGGGATACTATAGCTTCAACAACATGGTTATTTTTATATCCTAAAGGTATATTGTAGGTAATTATCACCTTCCCTTCATGGTCCCTAATAACACTACCCCCCAGCATTTCTTGGGTTGCCTTTAGAGGCTCTATCAAATTTGAGTTTCATCTACCCAGTCAGGGGGCATATGTTTTATTTACTATGGACTTATAGTATTAATATTTAGTATGGGTTAACAAATTAAATTTTCTTCACTACTTATCTAGACTCTTCCCATTATGTTATATTGGAGTTAAAACCTTTGGTGAGACTTAACACATAGTGGTAAGATTGTGTTAAATGCACTTGGCTAGATTATTGAATCATTAATCTCATCTTGACTTGGAAGCACTCTTTCCTACCTTACTCTTCCTTTTTTTGAGTTTGTTTTAGAGATAAAAATACCCCCTCCCTATCATTTAGGAAATGATAAATCAAATTTTATAAACATTAGCAACAAACTCAAGTAACTAACTCATTAACTCATAATAATTAGAATTGAACCCATGGTGGTGGCACTACATCTCTTAGAGATTATTCCATGTAGTCTCTATCATGAAGCCAAATACCTATAACCATGCCTTGGGCTGACCTTAAATAATTCCTAAAATGGAAGATGAAAGTCCATCATTGTTCTCACTATTCTCTTTGAAAGTACTCAATCCCATGAGCATTTTATAATAAGATTTTGGACTAAACGATATTTTGTGCTAGAAGGAGAAAAACTCTAGAGTATTTTTTAATTATTATTTATTTTGAACTTAAATACCTCTCCTTTATTCTCTCTTAATTATTCTACACTTCAAACACACATAATAGTAGTTGATGAAAATGGAGGCATTAAGAATTTGTATATTCAGTGTTGACTTATTTATAGATTATGCTTGTTGGTGATAATATAATAACTTTTGCTTATTTTTAAAACACCCTAGATTTAATTTTTCCCATCACCAAATCTAGGTCCCATCATGACTGACTGGTGGTTTCACCCTTGAATCTCCATAGGAGACCTAGGCTCAATATACCTATACCTACTATAGATCCCACTAGCTCATCTTCTTAGTATATCCTAAACAAATTGCCTAGGATGGCTTGGTTGGTCAATTTTATCATTAACATCTCATTATTAATTTATGACTTACCCAACAACCCAAATAAATATCTTTACCATTTCACTCATGGTGTAGGACTGACTATTTAAGAAAATGTAGTCTCCTACAAGACAACCTTAAAGCTTATGAATGTGGAACATCCCATTGCCTTCATGAGAACCAATCTCAAGGACATGAAACTAAGATATTCTAAATTAGACAAACATGCATATACCCTATTCAAAGATATGAATAAATTTAGACACTAAATTCTTATGAATAAGGTGCACGTAGTCATCTAAGACCTGATCATAAAGAAAATGTTGGGGCAAAATGAATTAGGTGAATGTAGAGGCCAATGGATGACAAAGTTAAAGGAGTATGACTTAGAGATTAAACCATCTAAATTAGTTAGAAGATATGGTTTTACCCATTTGATAACTAAGATATACCTGAGAATAATTATGCACCAAGTGTTGGTGTCACAACCAGACTAGTATGCCTTGATCATGCATTTCCTACTCTACTAAAATACACCTCCCAAACTCAACCATACATAAAATAGGGATATCTAGTTTAAGGATGCATAATATATGTTTAAGAAGGTAATTCCATTTAAAAATAATCATGAAGGAGTCTACCTCATGTGTTTATCATCAAATGAGGCCAATGAAGTGATGTCAAGTTTTCATGAAAGATCGGGAGTTGGTCACCCTGTAGTAAACACCATAGCACACAAGGCTCTTCAGGTAGGATACTATTATCCTACTTTTTTAAAATATTTTCATGCCCATGTCCATATTTTCCATTAGTACTAGACCTTTTCCAAAAGGTAAACCCATGTGATAATTCACTTCAGCCCATGGTGAATTCAATGACATTATCCCAATGAGAGAAATGTTTTTGGGGTAATCAACCCCAACTCATTAGATGGACACAATTTTATTCTCATGGCCATATATTATTTCACAAGGTGACATGAGGTAGTCATAATTAAGAGAAGCATTATTTTTAAAGCCATCAAATTCATGGAAAACACCATAACCACTTGGTTTGGGGTCATAATCTATGTTTTACATGATAATGGTTTCTCCTTCCAATTTGTGGAGTTTATAGAATGGGCCTATGATAATGGTATCATACTGAAGTTCTCATCCAATCATTTTCCATAAAGAAATAGTTTGGAAAATTCCACCAATAATAATTAAATATATGTCATCAAGAAGTCTATAAGAGAGAAACCCGAGGAGTGCCACTCATTACTCATTTCACTCTATGGGCTAACCACACTAGGTATAATTAAACCCTCAAGATCTCTCCTTTCTTTTTAGTTTATGGATTGGAGATAATCATGTCTATCACACTTATATTTCCAACATATAGGTTCAAGTAGTAATTCATGGAACTAAGTGATAAAGTAAATTCTAGGCTCTTAAATATCATTCAGTTAGAGGAAGCTTGTGATAAAGATCTATTAGGCTTTAGTAAGCATCATGGTACTATCAAAAAAAGATATGATAAAAGGGATAAGATTAATAATTTTAATCTATCTAATTTGGTACTAATATGGGATAAATCCCACAAAAATAAAGGCCAACATTCAAATTGTAATCCTTTTAGATTGTCCCCTATCAGATAGCCAAGATCCTGGGCCATAATGCCTTATTAACTTCTCAACAACTTTCCACTCCCTATAAATAGATATTTCTTGAAGCATTAATTCTCAACTAATCCATCCAACAGAATTTTATAATAGTCACAATGAAGGATAGTAATGTATATAGTAGGTTAGTTTGTTTTAGTTGTGTATTTTATTTTACTATTTTTGCCTTCTTTCTCCACTCTTTTGTTTTTTTGTTTGGTTGTGTCCTTGAAGTGTTCTTATACCCTAGTTATGTCCCCTTATCAAAATTTAAAAAGTAAGCCCAATTTTGAGGGATCCCCAAAGGAGATAAGTTAGTAGCCACTCCAAGTGATAATTGAGGACCAAAAGGTATTGTTGAGTTACATAAGACCAAATTTGAGTCTTCGGTCCAAAAAAGTTAGGAATGATAGGTGAGCCCTCTACATTTTAGATCTTAGAATCTATTGATTCTCAGAGAAACAAGTGGATTTTAGAATAGCATGCATCTTAATAGAGGACACCAAGCCATACTTAATATAACATCTTAAAAAAAGTATGATCATTTAATCCAATCTAAGATTAACTAGATATTCAGAGCTTCCTCTTCACTCTATCACCCTTGGCTTGGTCTTGAACCCTTAATGGACAAAGACTGCTAAATCTCTTCACAAGGAATCTTAAAAAAAATATTGCAAAACTTGTAAAATTTAAATTTTGAGTCTTCCTCAAAAGGGATATGTTATCACCAAATCTTTCACCCTAAGAGAGGTTACTCAAGACTCTTCTTTATTTGTGCAATGTGGGAACATTTCTAGGTATGTGGGTGTACTTATATTGGAAATAAGCCTCTAGATTTAAGGGCTAGCTCCCTAAATATATCATGCACTGTTTATTACTTAAATTATTGCTTACTTATTTGGAAAAGAGTTACATAAATTCATAAATTGAACCTACTCTAAAGGAGGTGATGCACCAATAATGTCTTCCACATGACCATCATATTTATACCATGATGCAATAAAACATATAGACTAGTCTCTACGCTTTAATGGGTTCTAACATGAGTATTTCAATATAGAGGTGAGATGTGAGTAGCAACACAAGGAAAATGAACTAGAGGGTAGATTTCACACTCTAAGGACAATTATACACTTGAAAAAGCTTTACACACTAGACTACACTCTATATGACCTCTTAAACTAATAATTTTTTCTCAAACATGAAAGCATAAGGGAAGGAAGGATAGATAATTATCACTTCTCATCACCATACATAACTTTCAGACTTAAAAAACTATTCAAAACTCAAAAATAGACTTGTATTACTGTTTAAAGGCAAAATATAACATCAATTTAGTAGGGATTCACCATACATGGTGTATTTGTTATTTATAATAGCTAAAGAGCTATATTTATAGAAGAAAGGGAACAAGAGAAAGGGAGTCTTGGAACTGAAAAGGGGAATCAATCAATTTGAATGTTTGAAACACAATTAAAATTGCTTCTACAAATTATGCTCCTTTAGACCATTTGATTAATTCAGGTCACTTCAAGTGGTTTCACAATTATAATCTTCCCTCCTTGATCTTCCTTGGTGGTTTCAATGGTGGGATCAAGTTTTTCTTAGCTAGGTTCCAAAATCAATGCAGTTAGAACAATCAAATCAATCTATTAGGGCTTTGTTCTGGTGTTAATTATTCTTCATTAGTTTGTCATTATATGTAATAGTGGGGAGAAGGGTCCCTTTCATGCAATTGGTTTTAGAGATTAAACCATTGATATCTATGTGTGATCTTAATTGCATCCCTTGAAACATTGGCTATGGTTCAAATTGAACCATGCTCAAACTCGATTCCATACCTTTTATTTACCTTGCCACATCAAAAATTACTTTATCAACCTTTATCCAAGTCACTTGGGCTTGATTTCATTTTATTTGCTATCAAAATTTGGCTTAGATAATTGATCTTTTGATTCATCTCTCTCCATTGATCCTAATTTGCATGATTAAATGTGTTCATGCCACTTGTAAATCATGCATTGATCTCAAGATCCTACTATCAATCTACTACTCACACATTTATACCACATGGTGACCTATTGATCTCCTTGACTCCTTGACTTGATCACATGCCATTATATCTGAATCTATGATTGAACATGAGTCATTGATCTGTTTGGGCCCATTCTCCTACTATTTCACAATATTGGATTTCTACTTGATTGATCTACACTGTTATATCCTACCTTTGTAAATTCTAATGGCTAATTTATGGAACTTAACTTTAGTGTCCATGTGACCATCATTTGGATATTTTAACTTCAATGGTTATTTATCATGGCTTGAATTTGATGTCCATGTGATCATCATATGATGTCTGTGTGGACATATTTAATGTCCTTTAGACCATAAAATTTAAGCTCCAAGGGATGAATGTTGAGCCTAAACTTTAACACTTGCACTAATGTCACTATGCTTCCCAACAATTCTTTCAAACTTTGTGTTTCACCCTTATGTTACAAACCATTCTCCTTGGGCTATTTCTTTTGGCCACTTCCTCCGAAGGATTTTATTGGTTAGTATTTTTCCTCAAGATAAATTCTTGTGGACAAAATGTCTGATAGAATTTGTGTATTTTGGATCTCTATCTTAGATAAAAAAATATTGAAATAAATATTACTTATGCTTTTACCTTAGAATAAAACTCTGAAAGAAATATGCCTTTGGGAAAACTATCTGGGACAATTTTCTTGAAGGAATTATGTCTTTAGAATCACCCCTTATCCCTTTTGAAATAGATATTTGCCCTTTAGAAATGACCTTTAAAATTTTAAAAAGTTTCCTTTGAAACCTTTGTCTTGGTCATTCTACTGAATAATGACCTTTGGAAAAAGTGTATAGGACACTTTACTTGAAAAAGTGCCCTTCAAGATTTCTGTATTGGACCATTTTACCTAAGAAAAGACCCTTTAAGAAAATTGTTTGGGACACTTTCCAAAGAAATGATCCTTTAGGTTTTTTAAAGAGGACACTTTTCTACAACCATGATCTTTCAGTAAAATTGCATAGGACACCTTCCAAAGAAAAATACCCTTCAGGATTTTTATTTTGGACCAATTTCTATGCGACTTGTGTTGTGGACAAAATGTCTGAAAGAAAATTGCCTTCAAAAATTTTGTCAAACATTTTTCTTGAAATAATTATGCCTTTAGAAAAATTATGCAAATAATTTTCTTGAAAGAAATCTGACACTTAGCTTTTGATGCAGATAATTATCTTGAAATAATTAGGTCTTTAAAAAAAAATTTGTGAAACTTCTACCTAAAATAAATAAGTCTACATGATCTTTGCCTTGGATAATTTTCCCAAAAAATTCCCCAACACTTAGCTAAGATTTGAAATATCTCCCAAATATAAACTTAGGCTTTTTTGGAGTTGCTCTTGCAACTGTTCAGCACCATGAAAATATACCACTTACATATATGATCAAAAAATAACCCTTAAGACACAAAAAAACACAAAGACTAAGCTAGGCCATGACTAAAAATTAGAATGCCATGTTAAATAACATCAAATGAGCTAAAAAATACCCTATAACATTATAAAAATCCTTTATACAAGATTTTGACTATAGGGGTTGATCCATTTTGGCCTATGGGAAAAAAATGGTTAACATCTTCAACAATTTACCAAGGGTGGCATGCTTGTTATGCCATAACCAGTTTACTAATCATGTCCATTAGGATATGGAGCCACAATGATACAAACTATACATATAAATTGCTTTGAATAACACATGAAACATAGAAAACAATAGGAACAAAACATAAATCAAGGAACCAAGAAAAACACACTATGCTTTAAAAACACTTATGGGACATAATAGGACAAGAAAGGAAACACAAACCTAACCTCAAATTTACAAGAAAAACCTTCAGATCTTAATAGCAGGGTTTTAAATGTATCCCATTCATAGGGATTGGTATTTAATCTCTATTCACCCTTGCTAACTGAAAGGAGTTTATTTACTTACACTTGGTGATGACATACGGTCCACTCTATAGGGAATGAAATTTAGAATGCCTCCCTAGTTTTTATCTATCTTCATCCCATTTCAATACTATTTCCCCTTATTGAAATGATCTTGGAGTTACCTTCTTGTCAAAATACCTCTTCATTAGTACCTAGTGATACTCCATGGCCTGATGAGATTTACCTCTAGTCTCTTGAAAATCCATTAATTCTGTCAACCTCACTTCCATTAGAGTGTTCTCAAGTAACTCTAGTTTGTGTGCTAACTCTAATGCATGCATCTATTGAGAGATAAATAACCTATATTTCCTTCCATATGCAAACACAAAGGGATAATTACCTATTGACCTCTTAGGAGTTATTTTATCAACCCATAAGGTTGTCTTCAATTTGGTGTGCCAATATATTTGGTTATGCTCCAAGTTTCTCTTGATGATTATGGTTAGGTTATTTTTAGTATATTTAGCCAACCCATTACCTTAAGGGTAATATTTGGATGAAGTGCTCAATAATACACCATTACTATTTTCCTAATCAAATAACCTAGCACCCATAAAAGCAAGAGCATTATTTGAAATAATAGTAGGAGTTCCAAACCTTTTTATGATGTTATCATAGAACTCTAATATGGCACTCTCATTAGCCTCCTTCAATGCTACTACCTCAACCCATCTTGTAGAATAGTCAGTTGCTATGAGTATCCATTTGTGACCAATACTTGATAGGGGGTTTGTCACGCCAATGAAATCATGACTCCATTACATGAAAGGTTCGTCTACTTACATAGGCTTCAGAGGAAGAGTTGCAAGCTTCTACTTTCCTACAAAGAAATCACATTGTCTACACCTTCTCACCCAAGCATGGCAATATTTGAATAATTTGGTCTAATAATAGTTATCCCTCATGATATTGGTAGTTATGGTCCTTAGAGAGAAATGACCTCCTATTTTCCCATCATGGAATTTTTCAATCAACACTCTAGACTATTTGTTATCAATGCATCTCAATAGCACACTATCAATTTCACTCCTAAATAATACACCATCCATAATAAAAAAGGGAATATATTGTAATCTAAAATATCTATTTTGTGATTTAGTCATATTATTAGGATACTCGCCATTTTGGAGAAATATGATCATATCTTGTGTCAAAATTTGTGAAGGTAATGAACTATCTAGTTGGGGACACTCATGGTTGACTAAGGCTTCTTATTTTGACTCATAAAGATCTAAAGCTAGATGTTCACAAATGCCTCTACCCCTTACTAGTTTTTTCACTTTGATATCGACATCATACTCCATCACCTTAGTGATCCACCCTACCCTCTTTTCACTGAGGTCTTTACTCAAAAGAAACTCCTTGGTGCTAGGATGAGAGACCATAACATGAATATTTTTATTTGACACTATAATTATAAACTTATTTAGTCCTTTTACAATAGTTAGGAACTATTTCTCTACAAATGTGTACTTGACTTCATAATCTTCTAAACCTTGACTAAAAAATGCAATTGGTTTCTCCATGCCCTCATCATTTTTTTGCATCAACATGGTTGAGATAGTATCAAGGTTAGAAAATGAATAAAACATGAATTTCTTAGTAAAATTAAGATTCACAAGGGTATGAGCTTTTCCAATTGCTTTCTTTATGGATTCAAAACTGATCTTACCCCCTTTGGTCTAAGAAAAGACTTGGTTCTTCCTAAGCATATCTATGATAGGTTTTACTAAAGATGCAAAAATAAGTATGAATCTCCTTACAAAACTTATCTTGCCCAAGAAACTTTGAATACCTTTCTTATGCAAGGGTAATGATAAGCATAGAATAGCCTATATTCTCTCAAGACCAATAGTCAAACCATCCTTAGAAATAATGTCCTAAGATCTTACCTTCATGACCAATAATGATGCACCTCTTTGGGTTAAAAGATACTCGATACTTCTTACATATTTTAAACACTTTATTTAATTGTTTCATGTGTTTATGAGCATCCTTAGAAAATATTTTCATATCATCTAGATAAAATAGTAGCATTTCATTGATCAAACATTTAAAGGCCATGTCCATTGCTCTTTGACAAGTGGAACTAGCATTAGATAGGCCAAAGGTCATATTACTATAAGCAAAGGTCCCCTATTTGGTAGTGAAGGTTTTCTTAAACTAATCATCTTTATTGACCAAAATCTGATTGTAGCCTAAATAGCCATCTAGAAGAGAGAAACATAGAGAACCTAAAACCATCTGTATAATCTACTCCATCAAGGTTAGAGGATAGTGATCTTTGAGTGACACTCTATTAATATTTATAAAGTATACACAAAGCCTTATCTCCTCATTATTATTTATAGCAAGCACTAGGTTAGATACCCATGTTGAATTCTTGATGGGAAATATTATCTCAAATTCAATTAGCTTTGTAAGCTCTATCTTAATGATTTGCTCATCGTTGGGGTTAATGGATCTTTACTTTTGTCTAATTGGTTTAACTTCTAGTTCCAACTCAATGGTATGGTTTTTTAGGAAAGGATAAAATCCTTTGAGGTCCTTATATTCCCAATCAAAGATATCATGAAACTCTCTACATAGCTTAATGAATTCTTGCTTCTCTAGTGTAGAACATACCTTGCCTAGTTTGAGGAGTTTGTCTTTGAAGATAAAAACCCTTTCATAATTCTCCTCTTTTGTAGATATAATCACTTGTTCCTTCCTCTTCTAATAATTCTCATTAAATATACTTTATAAAGTCACCAAAACCTTAGGTATCTTATTGGTTCTTAGTTGCCTAATCTGATCACCCAATTGTTCTTGGATCCTCCTTTGATTCCTTGAATAAAAATCAGCCTCATTTTGTAAAAAACATGCAATGTGTTTGTCACTATCAAAAACTTACCAAGAAACTTAATTATTAGGTATATAATGTCTAATAATGATCTTAATATGAGACTACTTTCCTTCTTTTATGGTAGTTGGAGTGTCAAATTGAGCTCCTATGGTAACTAGTCTAGCATCATGACTATTCTGCTCTCTTGTGACTAAGTGAATATTGAATGCATTGAATTATTCAAGTAGATCCCATACCCTATGTTTATATGACTCAAGAAAATGGTTATTGGAATCAATCACATTCCTCACTTAGTGCACAAGCAACTCAATGTCTCCATACACTTGTACATTCTTGATTCTTTTTCTCATTGCCGATTGAAGGTTGTAAATCAAACCTTCATACTCAACCACATTATAAGTGAAAATAAAATGAAACCTATATGAAACATAATATTTTTGTTTATATGGAGAGACCAACATAACACTAGCCCGTGCACAAACTTTACTTCTTTAACCATCAAAAAACCTCTTTTATAGTTCATCATCTTCACCCTCTTCTTTGGCAAGTAGAGGTGTCAGTATTCCTTCTTCATATATATAATATACTCCTAGATCAGTTTCTTATATGATATCATAATGATCCTACTCATAAGTATTAGTACTATATTCACAAAGAAACAAATCTACAATGCCCTCAAGTTTGGAGGAAGTTCCATCATCTAGAATAGAATCATTTTCTTCATGAACAATAGAATTCAAATTAGAACTTGTCTCAATGTAAGGTTCAATATGGAACCTTACAATAGGTTGTGTCATAATTTTCACCCTAGTCCCATATCTTGTTATCAAATATAATAAAGACTAGTCATTTGAGAGATAACCACCTATCTTGGTTATGAATTCACTTGATACGCAGATTGTAAAGTGGGTTGGGAGATCAACCAAAACTATGTCTTGTTAGATAAGAAAACTAGGACAACCATGAAATAAAACCTTCAATCATTTTATTATCCCTACTATCTTAGTAGGCATATCATATAATTGATAGATCCCTTTGATATGTGTCTCATATTTCAAGCCTAGCTTGTCAGCTATAGTTTTGGGTATGATAGAAGTAGAAGCTCCATTATCAACTATGCAATTATGTACCAATTTGTCAACTATAATGGGGGTGAGTTAAAATGGTGGAGGTTTTTTATCCATATTGGATGGTTAAATAATGTTACTAGGATAATTTGAAATAAAAACATAGCCATGACTTTGATTTGAGGTTGAGGCACTAGTAAGGATAGTGGATAACTACTTTTGTAGGATCTCTTTTTGACCATGCAAATGGACATCCCAAAGGGAAATGGATGTTTTATTATTATTTAAGGAATCTAAAATGTTTGAATAAGCCATACCTACTTTATCTTATGATTTTTTAGGTAGATAATTAATTGGGACTTGAGGAATAGGAGAAAACATTAACATATTTTGACTTGTGGGAGGTGTAAGAGCCTTGTCACACTTAAAGTTGTGTCTTATTGCCTTATAAAAGGATTATGTGAGCTTGTAGGCATGATAATTCCACCTCCTAGAGCCTTCCTCTAAGTAATATTTTTTTCTATAATAGAGGCTCCTTGATTTAGCACAAAAGTGTCTTCAATCATAAAATTGGTGAAGATATCTCCTTGAGGTTTCCAACCCTCATTAACTTGTATCATCACCTCATATTCATTTGATAAGAGGGGAGTAACTACCCCTTGAGCCACCAGATATTATTCTCCATTATAATTGGCATCTATGAATTGGTCTTTCTTCTTATATTCTCCCCACACAAAATTTCTATGAACTGGTACCATCTCCTTTGCATTGATGATAGAGTTAGGATTTAATGTATTAGCAAGCCTATTGGGATTAGGATACCATTGGCCTCTCCCTCTTCCATATTGTTGACC
This sequence comes from Torreya grandis, assembly GCA_037957365.1. NCBI lineage: Eukaryota > Viridiplantae > Streptophyta > Pinopsida > Cupressales > Taxaceae > Torreya > Torreya grandis. The sequence continues at coordinate 1,525,980 of JARHVA010004507.1, forward strand.
ATAATGTTCTTGATAGGGGTAACGGTTTTTATAATCACTTTTTTGCACATTAACTTGTCTATTTTGAGCCTCTAAGGCTAGAAACTTTGCTTTCTAGTCAACATTATTTTTTGCTTGCCCAGGAGCCACCTTAGCTTTGGTATTAGCATTAGGAACTTCATCTACATCTATAGTATTATCAGAGGCATGAGACAGAGGAGGAATAGACACTTTAGGTATCAATATTATATCTTAGATGAGATTATTTCTAGTTTTGATATAAATCTCATATGCTTCAAGGAGGGTGGATCCTCCCATAGATTAAATTATAACAACAATTTCAATACCAATGGATCTTAAGTAAGTAGGGGACATAAAACTAGTAGATAGTCTCATAGGAGGAGGAAACCTTTGAAAAGCCTTTGAAAACCTTTCATTGAAGTCATGTATTTTTTATTTGGGTCCCCTGTTTATAATGTTGAGATGATGTATGAGAGAAGCATGGTCACTTTCATTTCCAAATATGGAAGTTAAAAACACTCTAAACTCATCCCATGTCATGATGCATCCCCCTTCTAGAGTCCTATACCAATCAATATCCTTCCCTTTAAGGGAAATGACAAGGAGTCTACTGGATATGTTCTTTCAAACAATAGCTTATAAACTATAAAACTTATAAACATCTCTAATGTGCTCACTAGGTGTGACATGACTCTCACAATTGAATGTGGGCACACCTTTTATGGTGTTAGGAGGAATGGCATCATATACTAGAAGTTGAATTATATTATCAGTATTGAAGGTAGGGAAAGCATGAGGTCTAAACATGTCTCTTTTTTTTAGATATTATTCTTCAATATCTTCTAGATCTTCATCCTCTTCACTCCCTTCTCTAGAAAAATCTACTCATTCTTTAAAGGGTAGATTAAGTAGTGGATACTAAATTTCAAGAGGAATTTTAGGCTAAATGGGTGGATTAATAGGATTAGATGTTCTAGATAAGGATGACCTAGTGATTACCATGAATTATTGGTAAATTTTATAACAATATAATGGTATGAAACTAGATTTACTTTGAGGAGTCTCCAAATGCTGAGTAGCACACCAATTTGTAGCTAGTGTTTGTCAAGACTAGTGTTCACCTTGACAAATTATCTTAAAGATAATGGTGTCGCATCAGGGATGCCAGAACTATTGTCACCAAATCTTTCACCCTCAGAGAGGTTTTTTAATCCTTTTTTATATTTTGGAAGCATGTGAACATTTATAGGTATGTGGGTGTACCTATATTGGAAATGAACCTATAGATTTAAGGGCTAGTTCCTTGAATATATCATGCACTATTTATCACTTAAAATATTTCTTACTTATGTGGAAAAGAATTAGAGAAATGTATAAATTGAACCTACTCTAAAGGAGGTGATTCACCAATAATGTCTTCCACATGACCATCATATTTATACCATGATGAAATAAAACATATAGACTAGTCTCTAAGATTTAATGGGTTCTAACATAAGTATTTCACTATAGAGGTGAGATGCGAGAAATAACACAAGGCAAATGAACCAGAGGGTAGATTTCAAACTCCAAGGATAATTATACACTTGAAAAATATTTACACATTGGACTATAGTCTATATAACCTATTAGACTAGGAAATTTTTCTCAAACATGAAAGGATAAGGGAAGGAAGGATAAAGGATTATCACTTCTCATCACCATTCATCACTTGCAGACTTAAACAATTATTCAAAACTTAGAAATAGACTTGTGTTAGTATTAAAAGGTAAAATATAACATCAATATAGTAGGTCTTTGCCATATATGGTGTGGTCATTTTTTACAATATCTGAAGAGCTATATTTATATAATAAAGGTAGAAAGAGAAAGGGAGACTTAGCACTAAAAAGGGGAATCAATCAGTGAATGTTTGAACTATAGTTACAACTACTTCTAAAAATTATGTTCATTTAAACTATTTGATTGATTTAGGTAACTTCAAGTGGTTACATATTTATAATATTCCCTCCTTGATCTTCATTGATGGTTGTAATGGTGGGATGAAGTTATTCTAAGATGGGCTCTGGTATCAATGTGGTTAGAAAAATTGGATCCATCTATTAGGGCTTTGTCCTTGTGTTAACTATTCCTCATTGGTTCATCATTACATGCAATAATGGGAAGGGTCCCTTTCATGTAGTTGGTTTTGGATATTAGATTATTGAGATCTATGTGTTTAATTTGGTGGCATCCTTTGAAATGTTAGATTTGGTTTCAGCTGAACCATTCTCAAACTTGGCTCCAGACCTTTGTTTGCCTTGCCCTATCAAAAATTACTTTTTCAACATTTGTCTAAGTCACCTGGGCTTGCTTTTATTTGATTGGCCATCAAAAACTAGCTCGTATCATTGATATTTTGATTCATATTACTCCATTGATCTTGATTTACATGATTAAATTCCCTCATGCCACTTTTCAATCATGCATTGATCTCAATATCTTGATGTCAATCTATTACTCATGTACTTACACCCTGTGGAAACCTCTCGAGCTCCTTGACTCATTGACTTGCTCATGTTCCATTATATCTAAATCCATGATTGAATGTGACCCATTGATCTACCTAGGCCCATTTTCCTACTAATCGAGCTCATGCCATTTGATTTCTGCTTGATTGATCCACACCATCAAATCCTACCTTTTTGAATTACAATAGCTATTTTTTGGGACTTAACTTTGACATCTATGTGACAATCATTGGGATACTTTAAATTCAATAGTTATCTATTGGGGCTTTAAAATAACATTTGCATGACCATCATTAAGATATTTGAACTTCAATAGTTATAGGTTAGGGCTTGAATTTGAGGTCAACACAACCATCATATGGCATACGTGCAGATGTATTTGATGTCCCACAAACCATGAAATTTAAGCTCCAATGGATGATTGTTGAGCCTAAAATTTGACATTTGCATGAATGTCACTCTATTTCCCAATAAATATTTTGGACTTTATGTTTTTCCCTTTTGTTGTAGACCATTTTCCTTGGGCTATTTCTTTCAACTACTTCCTCTGAAAGAATTTATACTTAGTATTTTGACTCAGGACAAATTCTTGTGGAAAAAATGTCTAATAGAATTCATGTATTTTGGATCTCTGTCTTAGACAAATGTTTGAAATATATCATCCTTAGTCTTTTGCCTCAAAACAAAACTTTGAAAGAAATTTGCCTTCAATAAAATTATCTAGGATATTTTTCCCAAAGGAATTGTGTCCTTAGAATTTCCCCTCAGCCCTTTTGAAATGGCTCTTTGCCCTTTGGAAATGCCCTTCATAACTTTAAAAAGTGTCCTTTAGAACCTTTGTCTTGGTATCTCTACTGAATAATTACCCTTAAAAAAAGTATATAGGATACTTTTCTTGAAAATGTTCCCTTTAAGATCTCTATATTAAACCATTTTCCTAAGAAAAGACCCTTCGATAAAATTGTTTGGGACACTTTCCAAATAAATGATCCTTCAATTTTTTTGAAGAGGACACTTTGTTACAAAAAATATCTTTTTGGATAATTGCATAGGACACCTTCCTGAGAAAAATACCTTTTAGGATTTTTATTTTGGACCAATTTCTGTGGGCCTTGTGTTTTAGAAAAAATGTTTGAAATAAAACTACCTTCAAAACTTTTGTCAAACATTTTCCCTGAAAGAATTATGCATTCAAAAAAATTATGCAAAAAATTTTCCCAAAATAAACTAACACTTAGTTTTTGATGAAAACAATTTTCCCAAAATAATTTTATCTTCAGGAAAATTGTTGCAAAACTTCTACCTAAAATAAATAAGTCTGTGAGATCTTTGCCTTGGATATTTTTCCTAGAAAATTCCCCAAAAATTAGCTAAATTTTTAAATATCTCCCAAGATCAAACTTAGGCTTTTTTAGACTTGCTCTTATAACAATTCATCACCATGAAAATCTACCACTTGCATATATGATCAAAAAATTACCCTTAAGACATCAAAAGACATAAAGACTAAGCTAGGCCATGACCAAAACTTAGAATTACATTTGAAATGACATTAAATTAACTAAAACATACCTTACAACATTTTAAAAATCTCCTATACAAGATTCTAACTATAGGGGGTTGATCCATTTTGGCCTGTGGGGAAAAAATGGTTAATAGGCTATTCAACAAATATTCATCATAATATTTCCTTCTTGGTTGGTATTAAGTCCTTAAACTATACTATAGGTATCTATGTTGTGGATATATATGCTTTATTGGATTTAGATCAATGCTTGTGTCATTCCCCTCCAATCCAAGCATTATAGCAATGCCTATGACATTCCCCTCCGAGCCATGAAATCATTAATCCTTGTGAATAAATATAATGGTAAGTTCAACTTTGATTTCTTAAGTGAACTATGCGATTAGACAAGTTAATTTAAAATCACTTCTTACACACACTAGTGGTCTTATATAGTAGAAAATCCTAGTATGTCACTTGTTATTTCATGACTTTAGTGCTTTATTTTTTGATGTGTCTAAAGATCTCTCTTATAGTCTATGTTTTGTTCAAGAATGAAAGATTATTAAGTGAGGATCTAAGTGTTTTCACCACTTTCCCCATAGAAGTTACCATTTGTTGTGTCCAACATTCCCCTTTTTCATATAAATAGGGGACCCCTCTTTAAAAACACAAAACTAGAGTTCTTAGACCCATTCCCTCATTCTAGTTGGTTCCGCATGAACTAAGTCTTTGAAATCCCTACACCCTAGTTTTCTCAAGTATGTGGTATTGATAATGATAAATTGATTTAACTTGCAAGCCTCAAAGGTCAAATAAGATTTTTAAAATGCTATATCTCATTAATACCCCATGTTTAGGATAGGCTTTATTTATTTGAAGTTTTAACATGCTAACTTTGTAGGATTTCTCTGACTTGGATATTCCTAGGGTCCCAGTCCTATTCATAGAGTATTGGCTCCTAGAGTCCTATGTTGCACTTTGGAACCTAGATGGAATCTAAGTGACTAGTTAATTGGCCATGTTTTGTTTCTCTTACACTTAGTCATTTTTTGTGTTTTCCCATAGGTTATTTTATGTGTTGAAATATCATTGATACTTGAATTCAAGATATTCAAAAAAAGAGTAGTCAGAGGTTTTTGTAAATTTTTGAGCAAAAGTTTTGAATGCTTTATGGAATTGTTTAGATTTCTAGGTCTTTAAAGAAAATGTTCTGACTTATTCCAAATAAAATCTTTGAAGGCAAAGTTGTTGAAGACTAATTTAAAATAAAATTCATGAAGAAGATAACAAAATCTAGATATAATAAATAAATGAACATGTCTTGTGTCAGATGCATCAATCTCTTATATATGACACAAATGTTAGAACTTGAGAGAGCCCAATGTGATCAATAACCACTCCATAGATTTTTATTAGAAGCATCAGTCTCTTGGTCCTCATAAAAATTTTAGATCTTGGGAGACCCTAATGCAATAATGAATTGACATGTAACCTAGGGTCAGAATCCATTAGTAATCTAGATAATCATCCCATACCAAAGAAGAATTCCCAATCTCCTAGACCTGATACAGATGTAAAATCCAAGGAGATCTTGACCCAACTAGTGAGTACCACATCAACTAGAGGCAAAGTGGTCAATCTCCTAGTCCTAATGAATATGCTAGAGCCTATAAGAGCTTGACCAAATCAAAGGATTCCATTTTCCCTAAAGGTTAGAAGTGTTTGGATCTAATGAGCTCTCACTATTGTTAGATGTTTCAATCTCTTAGTCTTGATAGAGATGTTAGATCCTAGGAGAGCTTGACGCAATCAATAAATGCCACTCAACCTATTGTTAGAATAGTAAATTTCCCTTTCCTAACAAAGAAGTCAAAATCTAAAATATCATGATGTATCATAGTATGACATTTGGTGTAACTAAAAAATTTAGTAGGTGGGACCCTAAAGGCCCCAAGATGGCTAGAATGAAGTATAGGTAGAATCATAGGGGCTAATAAGAGGGTTTCACATGTCCCCAATTGGAATCCAATCACTATCAAGGGTATAATAATGAAGTGATAAGTTATGCTTAGGTGTCAACTACCATGAAGACTAGTTAGTAGGTGAAAAGTGGTACAATGTAAGAGATCCTGTAAAACTTTAAGGATGAGGTGGTCCTGTACCTACCCCACTCCATACATTGATGATGCATGGAATTAGACCCTAATTGGATAATTTAAAATGCCACATCACCTTTACTAGATCTAGTAAGTGGCATGTAATCATATGCTAAAATTTTAATTCTAGATTAGGAAATCAAGTGGAATATTGAGCCACTCACTCAAATTTGAATCCATAAGTGAGCCACAAAATACCATTTATGTAAGGGGATGAATATGGATTTCCATAATTATCCCAAAGAAATCTCATTAGTCATTATAGATCTAGACTCCAAAACTCAGAATCCTTACTTTCTACTCTAACTTTGGTGCCTTCTATGCCTTCTCCTTCACCCAAATATATTCCACTAAATTTCATCTTTATTTAATGGTCACTTCATCTTAAAATCTGATCCTAAATACAGAAACACTATATTCCTAGATGGCTTGACCCAATTTAAGCATTACAATGAAGTATTTAAATCCATCAACCAAGTTATTGAGGAGTTAGTTATCAATGATTATGATCAATCCAAATTTTAAGATGCCCTAAAAAGACATGAGAAGTGTGGCCTACATAGGGCCATGGCCAAGCCTGAATAGCTCCCCTATGTCGACTTGTTTGGTAAGCTACTCCTCACTACTAGGTAGATGCAAGATGGAACCCATGATTAGGTCTACGAACCAACTCTTGATATCAAATTATTGACATCTCAATAATTACCTACAAATCCTATTATAATCTCCTAGAGTTTACCCTTTCATATGACTCAATAGTGGTCTAGACCTATACTAACATCTTCCAAATCTATGATACACTGAGTTATTGGGTCAAGAACCTAGACACCAAGTGGGTAAATAAGGATGATGTCAATGCATACATAGTTTTCACATTAAAGGAGGAGTTTCATATTGGTATGATTCTACTAAATTGATTATTTAGGGTTCAAAATTATTTGTGAATTAAAATATTATGGGTGTATTTGCTTCACATGATCTTATATGGCTCTTGAGTCTCTGAACTAGGAGGATTGGTCAATTTTAACATGGTCAAGGCCATAATAGATGCCTGAGTAGGTAGGAACTTCTACATGATGAATTATATTATAGATATAGTATATGGGACACTCACTTTCAAGCCATATATTTTTATTGTATGGATTCCTAAAGGCTATGTTGTTCATGTAGTTTTTTACAAGCTATATGACCACTAGTACAAAAATAAATTCTAAGATATTTGTAAGTCTTTCTACCTAGTGCTATATAGTGTAATCAATGAGGCCCCTATGCGTTGTCTATTAAAGTAAATTAGAGACTCAATAACTCCCATTGGAGACTAATAGTATTTCTAAGAAGATACCATCATTCAAGTTGTGGGTATTCTTAGGGAGCCCCTATGATTACCCTATCACATCTTAGATCACCTTAAAAATATGGAAGTTTATTACCAACTAGTGGAGGGAATTTTTAGTCACTTTATTAATTTATAATAAATTATTTCTCACCTCTTTTTATCATCATCAATCACTATGTGTACCACTCTTTCCCTCCCATATATAACATGATGACTGGTTAGGACTCATTAGCTTTGGGGGTAGCTGAGTCATGAGACTAGGATTTATAAGGCATGATCCAAACCCATTTGAATAATTACTCAAATATCCTCAACCTCAATTATGGATACCATCAAGAGGATGATGATGATTTTTATTTAAGCATAGAAGATGATTAAGAGTTGCTCACATAGATTGAGGCCTACATAAAGGATAAAGATAATAAGAGTTATACCAGGCCATCTTTATCCCTCTCTGCATCTACTTAGCCTTTAGGTGATGTCACCTTAACCCCACTTGATATTTTTATGATAATTATATAATTTATTTTACCACATTCTCCCCTCCAAGTGGTAGCTCATCATGTCATGGCTCCACCTCCTCTACCTTTAGCAACTAAACCTTGACCCTAACTAAGTCAAACCTATGTGACTTTATGGTAAGTGGACCAATCATAATCAACTCCCCATTTGAGGTTTGATATTAGTAACAATTTAAAAATAAACCTAAATTAGGACTAATAACATGTGCCAATGCAAGTTCCTCCCCTCACTCCCTCTAATTTCTAACTAACCCTTATAGCACCACTTAATTCCTTGTCCCTTCCATAAACAATTAATCTAGTGTTTCTCCTATTCCATATTTCATCCTCTCTAATTTTCATCCAATCACCCACATCATCATCCATAACATCCTACCTTCTTTATTTCCATCGACCCCATCCAATCCACACCTAGAAATTTCCCAATGCCCCCATTGGCCATTCTTCAAATTCAAGTCCCTATGAGTGACCCATATTCACAAATTTCCCTAGTTATTTTAGGATTGGGTGTACTCATTTACACATAATTAGTGACTAGGACCATCTTCTTAGTTCCTCCAATAACTTACCAATTCCCATAGTTGACCCTTATAACCCTCGCTACTTCTCATCCTTTTACAATGGTGTCTGGAGCTAACCTGAGAAAAATACCAAGTTAAATGAGGAAGGTAGTTCAAATTTGACCTTCAATACAAGTACCATATATTTTAATTCCACCTCCACCACTAGTTTCTACATCTCCTCTGACACCAATCTGAGTGGCTCATCTCATCACTCCTCAGCCCCCTTTTTCCATCACACTAGGTGCCTAGGTATTTATATTTACTCAACCAATCTCTTCACTTTTTCCAAATAGCCCTCTATTAGGAGTCATTACCCCTCAATTGGGTATGACCCAAAGTTATTATAAATTATAGATGTTCCATTGGGACTCTCTATTAATCTATCTCCCTTATACCTCTATGTCTCCTCCTCCATTACTTTCATCATTCACACCCTCTACTTCCTCCATCCCCCCTCCACATCATCCTCCACCTATCACTACCATATCTTCCACCCTAGAAACACCTAAAAAAACCTATGAAATGGTTCTAGTATTGTAAGTGTTGGAGATGATGATGCAAGGTACCATGGATGTGTAATGGGATTTAGATCATACCATGGTGAGTATGTAGAGGATACTCACCCAAAAATTTATGCAAGAGGGAAAACCTATAGTCTATAATACCCAATATTACATGTTCTATCTCACCAAGTGAGGACTATCATGAGAGGAGAAAAGATAGTGGAGGACCCACTCTAAATTCTCAAGGAAACCCATGACATGTCAAAGAAACTTCTTGAAAATATGTAGATCTAGGTCCAAAATTCAAGGCATAAGTAAAGAGGTCCTTCCCTCTCAAAATAATTATGAAATTCAAGGATTCCCTCCTACAACTTTTCTCAAATTTGGGAAAGGTGGTAGGGACTATAGCAGAGACCCAAGTGCTCATCCAACATACCCAAGCCTATCTATGGAGGATCATTTTGATTATTGGGAAGTAAAAGAAGATGATTATTTTGATTAATAAGGGCATCTTCTCAGAGCTAAAATTTATGCCCACTTATATTTTTGCTTATATCAAAGTTATTCCATAAGCATGAAGACCACTATGAACGAGTGGCTTACTCTATCTCAAACTTTAATGGGACCCTTATAACATTACAGGGAGAAGATATTAGATTACTAAGACCCAATAATTTTTTGGGGTGAAAAGGGATAGATAAATGCATGAAATTTAAACCTATACTAATAGATGTAATGTACCAATATGATTTATCCACTTTGTTTGACCATAAATGACATTACTAAACCATACATAAACTAAACCAATATTTTTTAGAGGTTATAAGCAATAGTGTTTCATATAGAGGTTGTATAAGGTGATAAAAACATGAGGGTCATGAATAGAAGGTTTTATTCAAGACACTTACTAGTCAAACTCCACTCCAAGCTCAACCACCAACACTCTTACACACTATGTGACTTGCATAGAACATTATACTAGCATCTAGGTGAGGAAAAGACCTACAAAGGGAGATAAACCTACCAATTGTGTAAATAAAGCAAGAATAAACACACTAAAGACTAACTTGGAAAATCTGAAATAGTCCTCTATTTAGTTCAAAAGGTTACAATGTATAAATTTGGGTAGAATTTCTTTATACCCAATAGAGGGATGAGCATAATGGCCTTAGAGCCTCAATATATAAAACCATCAGAAGGTGAGATAAGTAAATATAACATGGAAGTGTCATGTGGAGGTCATGAATCATCTTCATACACTTTAGATAATAGTTAAAAGTAGCCTTAATAGCTCCATGCTCCTTCCATTCAATGCCTTCATGGTTGGTGGTCTTTAATGATAATTTTATGTAGACATGGAGAGGTGGAGGATAATTAAAACTTGTTTGACCCCATTAAAATAATTTCCATGAAAATTTATTCAATCAATCCCTATCTCATGTTAGTTATAAAGGTGGCATCATGGTCTAGTTGGCCTTAATGGGTTATTAAGCATCCCACCTCCTTTTATGCATGTTGAGTAGGCTTGGAAAAATTCCCTATCCTCTATAATGGTCATGAGAATTGTGCATGATCACCTTAATGAGGATATTACATGAATTTTATCACCTAAATTAAATCCCTTAGAATCCCTCTATGCCCAAAAAGCATCTTTTCTCATTGCCAAAATAGACCTACTAGGCAACTAAACCCAACAACTTAGTAATTACTAATTAAGTGGCCATACAACCTACATAATACCTTGGGAATGGGAAAATTAACATTTTTTATGTTTAAACCAACATAATATTCCATTACATGTGCTTTAAATCAATATACACCTTCAACTCTACCCCATTTAGGTGACTAGGTCACTTTTTACTAGCTTTTTTGGACTACATGTTTGGTGTATACCTATAAAAGATTTTATAGGGATAATTAAGAGTATATTATGGATTTATATGGTTGTAATAAAAATCATACTACCTTCCCCAATTATTTTAAACCTTTCATATATCTCTACACCTTGAAAATACCATAAAACCTTATAAAAATAGAATTTTTAGTGAGTCTGTATAACTCTCTATACAAACTAGTGCCATGCATGGAACCTCCTCAGAGTGGATCATGAGTTATATGTGTTTTCAAAGAAAATACAAGGCATTTTAGTGAAAATTATTTAGGTTTTATTCCATCATGTCCTATTATGGTTTATACAAGGTTTTAGTGGCCTACCATCTTAATGATGGTTCATAAAGTATAGGCCTCAAATCCAAAACCTTTTTTAATGTATGTTTATCCCATATACCCCTTAAAAAATCTTTAATAACTATTGGTCCCATGAAACTTGTATGGTGAGATGTGAGTGAAAGTTGGTAGACCTTGATTCCTTATTAAACATTCTAAGTAGATTAATAGTCATAGGGATTGTTCATAGATTTGGGATCTTGAAACCCACTCTTTCCTCTATGGATAGTGAGTGAATATGGGTCACCAAATCCCCCTAATATCACTAGTTATAATTCATCCTACCATGTGAGATATGAGTGTTTGAGTTGATAGCTCAAGGTGACAGACTAGTAGAATGGAGATTGAGAGAGGTAATGGGACCAAACCTAACACATTCTTATCTTATTCTATCTAAAACATTATCCTTAGGACCTAAAACATAATCAAAAATATCTTTATGACCTCTAGCCTACCATTGGGTTTAGATTCTATCACTAAGAATGAGGTGGGATTTTGAGGCCTAAGGGTGGTTTTAGGTCTCATAGGTCTAAACTGAATCTGAGCCATCTTTAGGTGTGTATTGGTAACTTAAATTTAATTATTTAATAAACTTACACCTATTTCCCCATTTTTAAATTATCTCTAACTACCTATATTTTCATCTCTACCCCCTTTTTCTTGTAAGTCTACCTTGAGTGACATTTCCATCTTAAGTGCTTGACAGTAGTATTGGAGACCTGAGTAGTCTCTTCTAGCTCTATAAAATGTTGATAGAATCTTAATCCCTATAAAATATTCTCTCGTATCTTGGTAACATATTTGGGATTAGGCCTCCATGGATTTTGCTCTATTTATTCACTCTTATACTCTTGTTTATGGTTTATGAATAACTAAGCCCATGTAACCCTAATGGATTAGTTTAGTACCATATTTCCTCATTTTGAGATTATTATCATCTTGAGAACCATTTTTTTTAATTTCTCATTTCTCCTCTCATGATTTTAAACCTCAAATTCTTCTAAATATGTAACCTATCCCTAATTTCTATGAATAGGCCTATGCATGCTAGTTTAGGATTACTAGGCCTAATTACCTGTCAAAGCTCTTATTACTCCAGAGGATAAGATCATTCAAAGTAGACTGAGAACCTTATAAAAAATGAGGATAATCTCTTCCTTTCTCTCACTTCACCATTATTTAGGGTTCTTGACACTTTTATTGGAAATATTGTCATTGGTGTCAAAGGTTTAACAGTATTGGTGACAAAGGCTTGATAAGCATTTAATGTCTAAAGGTGTTTTTAATGTTCATATCTTGGATAAAGTGTGTTAATATTAATTAAATATTAATTTATATATTCTTTGTTACATAAATATAAAAGAGGGCCCATAATGAAGTCAAAGAGTCACCACTAAAGACAAAAGGGGTAAAGGGTGCATTTTCCCATGAAGGGTCACCTTGAAGAATTCAAAGAGTCCCCAGATAAAGAAAAA